>JBAMBP010002446.1:0-57205 GCA_037044515.1 Phortica magna
AATATTAAGGTTTGAATTGCGTGGGTTTTATAAGCCATTTCTTTACTATGCTATTCTTTATTGTTAAGATATTAGATGCTTTGATGAAGTGTATCATCTAATGGAAGATACTTGTATTTTGATCTGTTCTTTAATTCAATTGAGCTCTGCAACTTTGAGTATAAAAAACTTGAAATATTTATGATAATTCAAGTTTATATTAATATTATTTATACTCACCTAATTCATTAACGTCATTTACAAAAAAAAAAAAAATAAAATACAATTAAGATGTTCGTGTTTTGCATATTTACCACCTTTAAGTGATCTTCGGTCGAGTCTTGATTAAATAAAGCGTAAAATATATTTATTTTAGCCATGTCGAATTTTGAGTGCGCTGCGCGTATATAAGATTTGATAGAACATGATTTAAACATAGAATAGTCAAATAAAATGAAGGTACTTGTACAATTACAACTGTATATAATCTTACAAAAAATTTGGCTGCTCTGCGAAACCCATTGTTGGAAAAAGGTTTTATATCGTAAACTATAAGTGATCCTGTAAAAATACCTGTTAAAAATTATATACTCTTCTAATTTTTACACCCCAAAGTCGGTAAAGCTGTAATTTTTTTAAACTAAACATTTTTTTAACGAGTTTTCCTGAAATTTTAAACAATGTTGAAATGGGAGATGTCAATTGATTAACTTTATCTGGGTAGCACTGTCTACAATGTGCGCAGGGTATCATATTGTCGTTGATATTTGACTACAACAACTTTAGTTGTTTTGCTGGAGATGTAAATTAATAATACAATAAAACACATTATCGAAGTGTATTGAGTAATCACACTGAATTGTCTTTAAGCGTCTGATAAACGCGCAAAGCTATATAAATACCGTACTGAAAGCAAATGACTTACAGTTTGCGTATGTTTTATTTACAAGTTTAGACAGAAAAATGCGTTTGATTATTTGTTTGACGCTTTTTAGTATTTTGGCATCAAACATGATCCTAGCACGACCGGATGATTATGATGACGATGGTATTGTGGAAGCGGACTCAAGTGATGCCGATGATGATGATGACAGTAACGAAAATAACAATTATAATGATGACCCAGTTGCAGATAATTACAATGTTAATGTCAATAGCCGCAAATCAAAAATCAGAAAAGATAATGATGAAAATAATTATGCAGAAAAATCCAAGGTCGAAGTTACAACTAAATTCCATCCAGAACCTATTTATTAGTTTGAAATTATTATCATGTTATTTTGATTTATTTTTTTTTTTCTTTGAAACAATAAATTTTTTTAAATTTTTTAATTTTACTAGATAAGAAATATTATATTATATTATAGCAATATTATTGTTAAAAATCGCCAACATTTTGGTTACTGAAACTTGTAACCAAAACTGACGTCGAGCCTGCTTTTCTTATCTAGTTAAGTTATAAAGGTCGTCAAACAAACCACACTTTTTTAATTTTATTCAATTATACAAAACATTTACTTTGTTTATATTTGCTTTCTTAAATGTAAATATCTTTAAATTGTGTCGGTTTTCTAACCGTCAATTTATTGTGTTTTTAAAAACATTAAAATGTTAACCAGCTGTCAACTTTCCCTGACCAACATGGCAACCCCTCTGTCTCCTAAATAACCAAGGTTTTTGTTAGGCAATCTGTACAAATTTATCAATCTACGTAAACTCTCTAGTGATTCTACGCACGGAAAAAAACCAAACCACAACTGTTTCAATTTACTTAAAACATTTTCAAATAAAAACTTAATTCAAAATTCAGTTATATTGTTCGTCGTACTAGACATTCTACTTAAAACCGTCGAATTGGTTAAACATTTGCTCTTTTGGTTTTGTGGGTTTTTTCATTTACGTCGAAACATTAGACGACTATTTTGGTATAAATAAGTGAATGTACATTAAATGGAGGTACAGTTTTGATAAGTATCGACAGCTAGATAATACCATCATTAATACCGCAGTTACTTTTAAAAAGGAATTCACGAAATCAAAATGCGTGCTTTTATACTTTTTGTGCTCTTCGCTTTTATTGCAATTAATGTAGTGGCGTCACAGCCACAACACAACTCAGTAGATGAGGATAATGATGCCGAATTAAAACAAACAATTCAAGATTGGAATGAAGAAGAAAGGGAGAACAGAAACGTTGGTGGCGAGGAGACAAGCGATTCCGATAGTGAAAACGATGAAGTGGTTAAAGTTAAAGAGAGTGACGAAGAAGATCAAGCAAATGATGACGATGAACAATTATCGGAAGAAAGTACCGATGCTGCTAATAAAGTAATTGATGATGAATCCTCGGCTGAAGAGGAAAAGCAAGCAGCCAAGATTCAAATTGCCAACAAAGCTCAAACACAATCACAAAAGCCAGAAACTACAACGGAATTTGATCCAGATAATGTTGGTTATGGTGACGATGGTTATGATGGCTTTGCATTGGTTTAGTGACAAACAACTCAAGCAAGTTTCCTTTACTTATTTTTAGTAATTTATTGTTCAATATCCTAGTTATTTAAGAATAATTATACTAAAGTACATGTATTGAAATACAAACTTCATTAACTTCAAATTGATTATCTTAAACTCATCTCAGACTTAACAGTTTTATTGCCTTGGTAAGCTACCACTTGGCATCTCTTGCCTCTTGTTAGTATAAACAACCATTTTATAACACCAAAGGATAAAAAAAATGTATGCTAAGAAAAGCCATAAATATTAACTTAAAATTTATGGCTTGTTATCGCATATGCACAGAGCTTTCCAACGTTCATTTCTTTATATTTTTTTTTGCTTTCTTTTATAGTTGGTTGTATTTTTGCATGTAGCATGTTCTTTTACTTGCCAACAAACAAGTATAAGCAACGGCAATGGCAACGGCAATTGGTTCAAGTTGCTTGCCACATGCAATGGCTATTTTTGGCTGCTGTAACAACTTCTATGCTTGCGAGCATATACGAATGTTCATGACACTCGCGACTGTGTGGCAGTCGAATTGCAGAAGCCAATTGCCGAAAGCGACTTGGCAATATTATATGGCAGCAAAGAACATGATGCTAATAAAGTTCTACGCAATTGTACAGGTTTCGTATTTCATTCCCATTTGGCTTATGAACTGCAAAATAAGTTTGGTTGCGAAATACATATGGTTGTATGTATGTTTTTGTATGTGTGTGTGTGTGTCTAAGCGGCTGTTTCGTCTGTAGTGTGTGCTTCTTAAACTAGATACATATATTTTTTAAAGGCCAAGAAAATTGGCTGTTTTCAAGAACTTGCCTTAAGGCAAAGGGCACAAAAATAGTTGCAAAGTCTTCTTAAGTAGAGAAAGTAAGTTTTTGTTTGTTTTTGCTTTATGATTTTTGTTTAAATTGAGCATTAAACTTGGTGCATATCGCTTTGGCCAACGTGGCGCATGAGTAAATTCTAACTTAACCAAAACACCAAAGCAGTTAAATGAAAATTGTTAGAAAAAAACGAACTTCTTGGTTGATTGTTAAAAAACTAAAAAAAAAAGGCAAAGAAAACCACTAAAAATTCATTTCGTGAGAATGTTTCAATTTGCATTTGTTTATTGATTTTATGACAAAATTTCAAATTGAACAACAGTTTTTGTAATTGAAAATTAGAAATTCGCTCAACGAAATTGATTTTAAATTTTTTAATATTTTTATAAACGCTGTAAAAATTCACACATGGCGTGGTTTATTTAATTCATATAATGCCTTAAATTTATGCGTCGCATGCCATCAAAATGACAGCCATAAAATATAAACCATACAAATACAAGAGACTATATGATATTGATGTATGTATGTACATACAAATATACTTTTTTTTTTTCTTTCTTAATATAATTTTATAGACCTTTGGGAATCGCAGCCAATCTACGTGAAGCACGCGAGGGAAGGTTTTAGACTGTGTATCCTTTTTATTGTGACCATAACATTGAAAGCTTTGATGTTAGCAGATTAAAAATTATATGCAGACATGCATAAAGCTAAGACGTGATTTTTACTTTTTTGTTTGTTGCTTGTAGTCTTTTACTATTATTGCACACTCATTTATGGTGATAGTTGGGTAAATGCAATCCAATTCGGAGTGAAAAGTTTTTTTGAACATCTTTCATGCTAAAGAAAGTGTGCTTGAATTATTTTGTAGTTAATTTCATAACTTTGGAACTAAAGGATGTCTATAGAATCCTCTGTGGGATTATATTTGCTAAATATTAGAACGCGATGACTTAGACCTAATTGAAGTTCAATAGCAAAGACATCTTTCATTTATTTAACTTTCTATCGAAATAAAATACAATACCACTAATCTTAATGTATGAAATAATGACACGTCCTGCCTATTAAGTGTTCGTACTATTAAAGTTTTACTGTATATACTTTGAAAAAAAATTTAGTTATACTTGGTTACTAAAACAAAAATAACTTCTTTTTTTCTTTTCAGAATTTTACATTTATCTGGAAATTTCACACGATAACAATCGATATTCGCACAACAATAAAGAACTATGGTCATGGTCAGTTCGGCGGTGTTGGGAGCCGCCGCTGGCACCGGCCTTGCGCTGTTGCTGGCGGTGACGATTGTCATGTATCGCTACTATTTGCTACGCAAACGTGGTAAAGAGTGGGAGGAGCTCGATCGCTGGGAAGAGACGCGCATTATGCGTAAGCTGCAGATGAAGGTGAGTGAAGCATAAAAAAATACAAATACATTTTATAAATAACAAAAGCAACACGCTGCGCTATCTGTCACTTACATTGTCAACGTTGTCGTGTTCTGGTGAATTATTTGATGCAGCGGAAGTAATGCTCAACAAAATATGTGTTTGACATTTGTCACTACCAGACTTAAAAAAAAAAATCTCTTACCAGAAAACGTGAGTTCAAACGAAATGATTACACTTGTTATGACGTTAGTTATTCTGTCACATTTAAATATATGTTGTTGCTAGAGCATGGTAGGGATCGACCTCCTTTACTGCTTTCTAAAGTATATTTGTAGATTTATTATCTGTGTGTGTTTGTTTCGTTGACTTGCTCCTTGCAAGTCTTTGTCAACATTTTTCAACGTTGACATGAACAAAGTAAAGCTGAATACATGACCAGTTGGGCTCTTATTTGGTCATGTGCTTAAAAATAAAAATTAAGTTTGTTATATTTCATCAATATTTCTTCTTTGGAGAGTTTAAAGGATTTACTAGAAGAATGTTGAAAAGGATGAAGGTATTATAAATTGGTTGGTTTATATGATTAATTTAATATTAGGAAATTTATTTTATATATGATATATTGAAAAAAAAATCCGGAGCATTGAGAAATGGTAAATTACTAAGCATAATTTAAAATTTCAAGTACATCATTAGAAGGCATACAAATTTTTTTGTAATAAAAACTTTGTTATAATGATAGAGTAGGGAAACTTCTGGGATTCTTAGTTTTTAAAGACTTTATAGCTAAGCCTTGAGATTCCTATATCTTCTACCTTACGAGACATAGTTCATTTATAAAGTTTTTTAAGAATTCCTCTTAACGATCTAGTCATTGCTCAGACACTCGATTCTTAATGCATATACTTTACACGATATTACTTACTTTTCTTTTAAATAATGACATGTTTCAAAGACTTAAATGTCACTCATCAAAGGCAAACATACTAAAGCAACCAACTTTCATAATTAGTTAAGGTAACCAAGCGCAACCGAAACCTAAAATTAACTCAATAACCAAACGTGAATTTATGAATACAAAACTGTTTTCAAAAGGTGCGCACAGCTTGCATTGGCTGACGTTGGCGGCTGCCAGCGGTCATGACGCACATACATCTCGTGTGTGCGCACACGTGTTGGATGGAAAAGTATCTTTTCTTAACGTCAGCTTGACGGTAATGGCGTCAGCGCCTTTGAAAGCAGCCGTGCGTCAGCTTTGTAACGTTGCAGTTGACGTTGCTGTTGCCATTGTCGCTTGTGCTCTGCCACTGATTTATATTCAGATTGCAGCCGCGGTATAAAACGTTATTGAAATTTTTAAGATTCATATATGAAACTGGGGTTGTTTTGTGTTGTTGCTCTTGAGCCCGTGCTGCGATGCGAGAAAAATGCGCGCGCGCGTACTCGTGTTCATTGTAACCATTTTGTATTTACGATTGGAAGAAGAAAAAAAAATGAATGTCGTTTTTATTAACTGATTCGGTTTGTTGTTGTTATTGTTGAATTACAAATGTTGACAGTGGTTTGTTGATATTGTAATAGTTGTTGTTGATGTTGAACCCTCCTTAACGCATTTCTACATTTATTTGATGCGATAATTGATTAAGTGTTTTCACATTGTTAACCTATTATAATAATTTGAAATGCTTTGTTGTTGGTTTGTTTGCATGCTTGTTTATTTATTGGTTTGTTGGCACGGGGTGGACTTTGCTCAAGTGACACTTATTTGTAAGCGAGCTTCGACAGATGTGAACAGAATTCGTTCTTAATAATTTAACTTAGCAATTTGCAAACTTAGCCTACAACGACGCCAATACATGGCACACCTACAAACGAAACCTCAATGCAACATCAAAGTTACTTTTGCCGCCAAAGTCAGTCTTCAGAAAACACTTGAACACTTGTACGATTTTGATTTCGAAAATCGCAACAAAAGACTTGTGTATTTTCATCAATGAAAGTTAGACAAACAATCGATTTGGCAGACAAAGCAAACAATATGTCCTGCACTGAAGTTGAAAACGTGCACTTGCAGTGATCTGCACTTTTCTCTTCTCTTTGCTATTCTATTATTTTTTATTGAATGCTTCGTTTGTCTTATAAGACATGCCGAAAGTATTTAGTGCTCAAAGGTCATTCATTGTTTTGGCAAAAGGACACACATTCATTCATTCATTGAGTCCTTTATGCCTTTCTTCATTGACGCATTTGAAACGCGCTGAGGCACAGGTAAATGTTTGTGGCCTGTTTCATATTATTTTTACTTCTTCAGCTCATTGTTTTTTTTTTTTTTTGCTTTAGTTGAAATAAAATTGGTAATAAAAAATCATAAACATTTGACCAACAACACATTTATCACTGTTGTATATGTTTGTGAAAAATAGCCTCAATTTTTGTGGCTTTGATTTCTAACATTTCATTATCAAATGTACAATCAATGTTTATGCGCCGAAATTAATGCCGAAGGTTAAGTAAACTGAAGGTTTTCTTTTCATTAAACAAGCCAAACAAAAACAACAAACCACAAATCATTATATTGTTTACTTTTTTTATAATTTTGCGGTTGCATTTCTTTGCCCAAGGTATAATTTATTCATTGAGTGAAAATATGAAACTACTTCAGAAATAATGAAGTCATATTTGTTAAATCAACAAACTGGTATTCTTACCGGCAAGTAAACAAATAAAATGCTTCTGTCAGCTTAAATACAAATTATCAAACCCTTAAAACCCGCTTAACTTCAATCAAAAGTTCTCAATGTGCTGCCGAAGCACACGGCCATGCTGGAATCCCTTTAAATATGCAACAATGGCAACTTTAATCAGTCAAATGCAAATGTCACTCGCAATTAATGTCAATAAATGATGTGAACAAGAAACAACAAAAACAGAGCGCTCACACACTCAACTCATATACAGTTGAATATTTTTGGGGTTAGTAGTACTTGCCATCTCGTCTGCATTCAACTTGAATTTACTTCCCACCCTTCCGAGTTTCTCATGCCCACCACCACCTTTGGGCAAATCATGGATTTCCTGTGTTTGTGAGTGGCATTCCACATATTTTTTTTTTGTTTCTCCTTTTCATGGCGTTGCCTCAAGGATTTCCTTTCGTTACGCTTTCATTTGTTCATGTTTTATGCGAGATCAGTTCACAATTAAAATAAAATTGTGCGCTTCGTTGCCCGTGGAAATAGATACAAATGCATGTCAGTATATCTATCTGTATGCATACTTTTGTACGTATTTTGATATGCGCAGCAGATAAGCGTGAATCTGTAACTGTTTTATACAGATTGTTGTATCATATTCTATGAATGTACATCTGATGAAGTGAATTTAAGCTTGATATGCTTGTTAACATTCAGTTTGACGAAAATGTAAATATTCCTTTCATTGAAATATTTGTTCAACAATTTGAAACTATTGAATTGACTTAAATAAATATTTCCATATTTATAGTTTATGCTTCCTTGTTATAAACTGTTAGTTGTCTCTTTATTAATGTCTGTAGTATAAATCTATAATGTTACATGGGTATTGAAATCATTTTTTGAATAACTTTGATCTAGATACTTCCTAGGCAGCACTTGAAGAGGTCTTTTTATTTTATCAAATACAAATTTTAAACCTATCGTTCCATCTAGTTCTTCCGCTTTGACAATATTCTCTACAATACGAAAATGAAGTAGCTTCTCAAGAGCATCAATTATCATAGGAAATGTGGAAAAGATTTTTTTAGACTCAAATAAATTTTGATAAAAAATCAGAAACAATCTAAAAATCACTCATTATCTCGTGTATCATCTGACAACTGTAATTGCAACATTTGAGTAACACAAATATTTCAACAGAAATGCCGATAATGCGTTAATGCCAATTGCCAACATTATGTGATTTTATTGCATTTGTAAAAAAACACACTTAAACCTTTACAACCTTCTGACAAACACCTTAACATGTTTTTATTGATGTATTTTTTCGTAACAAAAATTTCTTTAATTTTTCTTATACAAAAACGAGCATTTTCATTCATTCATTCATATCGAGCCGTCTCCTCTGCTGTTTGTCATACACAATGAAACGGCCAGGAACGTAGACAGAGCGACGCCGAAAGGTTCTGCAATTGTTATTTGTTAGTCTGTTGCCGTTGGCAAGTTGACAATTGTACTTTTCATGTAGATACATTTTTTTTTGTATTTTTTGTTTCTTTTGCTTTTGGGTACTTTACAGAGAATTATGGCGGCAAATTTTTCAGTTGATCACTGCCGTCAGTTTGGTATTTAAGGATTTCGATAATTGTTCTTTTCTAATCATTGTCGCCTAATGCCGAAGTGTGATCGAAGATCATTCATTGAAATCGTTTGTCGTTGCAACAATGCCACCAAAAAAATAGAAAAGGACACACAACGCGTCCAAGTCCTTGGTACTTTTGTGTTTTTGTATTTCAATGATAGTTTATCATATGTTAAGTGGCTATAAAATTGTGCAATTGTTCGCCCACATTGACATTAATTGTAAAGATTTTCTTTTCATGAAGGTGTGCCCGAGTTGCTCCCCTGACGCAAATTCGACTCGGCTACTGCGCCTACTTCACTTGGCTTCTGCTTAATTGGCATGCACATTTCGTACGTCTAAGAATTTATTGCAATTTTTTGAAGACATCTGCTTCGATTTTTTTTTTTGCACTTTTTGTCGTCCGCTAGTCTCGTGTTTTTTGTTTTGTTTTGTTATTTTTTGTGTTCTTAGTCCACTTGAGTTTGCAGTTTGAAATTCTTTGAACTCTTTTGACCACTTCCGTTTTTTGTGCCTTTTTAATTGTTGTTGCGCATTTTGTTAATTTCTTTTCTCTTTCGTTTACGGCCGATTGATTTTCTACAATCGATGCGTCGTCTGCATTACGTGTACTTAAGTGGATCGTGCTATTGATAATCTTCAATGCTCTTTTGTGTTGTTTCTCGGACACGTGTGTGCATGTTTTGTTGTCTTATATTATGGAAATTATATTTACTTTTGTGCTAAGGTGTAAGCACAACAATAGCATTGAATGGTTTTCGAGACCAATTTCTGTTGATTTAAGTTGATCTTGCCAACTTGCAGCTTGTTACAGTTTCTAAAGGAACAGAAGCGAGCGACGGTTCATTGATAAATTGGGCAGTTAAGTTCATGGTTTTAGATACAAGCAACATTGCTTATATAACTGCATTGAATTTTGTAATGGTATTAAATCGAATGAAGACTTATGTATATACTTTGTAATACATATAATAAGATATTCAAAAAGTAATACCTGTATAAATATTTATAGCCATCTAAAATATCTAACAGTTAAAACGTTTAAATTAGTATCTGATCCATTGGCCTACTTTGATAATCATTTAGCTTAGTATGTCCCAATCCACACCTATCTGTGAACACAGCCATAGTGATTAGTCCAGTCAACTCTGTTTTGGTTTAATCTGTGCGATCGGAGAAGCTTAAAGTGCGTAAATGATAAAAAATTATGTGATCCGAAGATGTCTCTGACGATAATGAGCATTATTGCGTTCATAATCATTCGTATATTGGACATCAATAAGTCATTAACTAAACTAAATCAAAAGCGTGGTTTTATTAAATCAAAAATATGTTTGGGTGAAAATCAGAAATGTTCAATCGAAAATTTGTTGCTTGTGCGTCAAAGAAGAATATTTTTCGGTGTAGGTTTAAACGAACATGAAATGCTTGAAAAAAGTTTTAGGACATTCTTATATCTCTCAACGGGAGGAATTCATAACGAAAATATTATATTAAAGAAAATTTTCACGGTAAAACAATTCCCTCAAAAATAAATACGGCCCAACTATCTTTGAAATTATATCAATACATTTAAATTGTGAACTTTGGGAGATCATCTAAATGGAATAATCATAATATGGAAATTAATGATATATCTTTAAAATTATATAAAAACATTTAAATAGTAAACGTTGGAAAATCATCTAAATGGAATAAGCACAATATGGAAATTCATTTGAAATTCATAACTAAAGAAAACCGTCTACCAAATTAGAAAAACTTAAGCCCATCAAGCGTAAAATTTGATTTGAAAAGATTGCAAAGCACATCAGGCAACACAAGCCAAAAAGTCCGGACAAAATTCAATGAATGAATTATATTCGGAATATGAATGACACAGCCATGGCTGAAAGCGAAGTTGTTGTGGTACCTGCCATTGAATGAGCGAGCGATCCTGTTCAGGGCGGAGCATAAACGGCAACAATTACGAATCATTAGGCTGGGCTATTGTTATCAACTGAAAGAAAGAGAGTGAGAGAGAGAGAGGTAAGATAAGAGAGAAAGAGCGCGTATAGAAGACACCGGGCACATGAAAAAGGCACAATTGTTTGTTGTTTGTGGGTCTTTAAATGGTGACTTAATGGCTAAGGAAAGGAGGAATACAAAAAATAAATAACAACCCTCAAATTATAATTTGTTGTGGTAGGAAGTGAGCACTTTGTATCACTGAGGGTTGTTCTATAACTCACCCCCGGACCGTCTATAAAAGCAGGATCTTGCGCCGGTGTATCGTCAGTACACAACGCACAGTGATCGAGTGAAGTTCGAGTCAATATTTTCCGATTGAAATTTTACTTCCAAAAAAAAAAAAGAAAGGCGAAAAAAACCAAGAATATTTTAAACATGTCTCGCTCATTTCTAATGGATTCACTGCTGAGTGATATGCCGCTCTCGAAGAAGGATACGCTCAGCTCACCCACAGCAACGCTTAGTAGTTCAGCTGCCGCCGCTGCCGTTGCCACCGCTGCTGCTGCCGCCATGTTGCCTAACATACCAATGTTGCCTTATCCTGCAAGCTATGTTGGTAGTTATCTTTTCTCATTGGGCATACAACAACAACAACAGCACCAACAACAACAGCAGCAGCAACAACAAGCCGCTCAGCAACAACAGCAAGCTGCCGTTGCCGCCGCCGCGCTCCATCATCATCAACAACAACAGCAACACACGGCCGCACTTTATCATCCTTATGCACAACTCTTTGCACAGAAACGCAAGTCCTCAAGTATTGCCTATGACAGTTATCCATCGCCACCACTGAGTGGTGCCGCCGCTGGCAGTCAACTACCGCCGCCATTACCAGCGCATTTACCATACGCCAGTCTACATGCTCTACCGCTGCCAGAGCCAAGCAGCTTCTGCACATCGCCCTCGGCTTCCTCGAATGCCTCATTGGATTTTCCCAGTTATGATGAACATGCTAACCAACAAATGAAACGCTTCAAGCACGAATCTTCGCCCTGCTCGCCAAACAGTTCACCCATCAAGTCTGACAGCAACGCCAACCATAATGGCAGCACAAATGGCCACTTGGACATCGCACCCATCATCACCGACTATGCGGACTCAAGCAAACGTATACGCACCGCCTTCACAAGCACACAGCTGCTCGAATTGGAACGTGAATTCTCACACAACGCATATCTGTCACGCTTGCGACGCATAGAGATCGCAAATAGGCTGCGCCTCTCCGAGAAGCAAGTTAAGATTTGGTTTCAAAATCGTCGTGTAAAGCAGAAGAAAGGCGGTTCGGAGAGTCCCACCTTTAATCTCTCGGCCAATTGCAGTCCACAGGCATCGCCCAAATGTTGTTGCACGCAAAAGGATGCTGCTTCGCCGGCAAAGTCTTGCGGTAGCGCGTGCGATCGTGCTTAAGCCAGTGTAGGCAAACATTTGTACAAATTGTAAATAGTATTCGAGCTTAGACTGTTAATTAGTTTTATTCTAAAAGTTAGTTTCAATTAGCACTAATAAAACAAATAATTTCCAATTATATCAAATAACTTTTTAATGGCATTCACAAGCAAAGCTATGACGTTTATGATTATGTGTTATTTTTGACCTAACTTTTCTCGAAATTTCGAATTTTGACACATTTCCAAATTTTTTGTTTCGACATCACATCACCTTTGAAATTTTTGCTAACGCCAAGATGAGAAAAGTCTTCTCTTCCGACCTCGACACATTTTGTCAGGATTTCAAAAAGCATTTAACGCGTAAACTTGGTACCATGTCGTTCTCCAAACATCCACTTGAGAGCCAATACAAAGAGCTCAAATCGGAGTGGACCAAACGTACGCCGAATCTTGAGAAAATCGGTCAAATGCTGGAACAGCTAAAGTCGGAACTCATCAAGGCGGGCGGCTTTCTCACATCCACAAGCAGCGGTAAGTCGGGCAGAGAAGATAATCGTAAATCCGAACTTTTCATGACAATTTCACGCAACATGCTTGAGTTGGCCGTTGAGTACAGCGTCACGATCAAAGATTTCGAAGCCTATGAGCGCAACATGGCCTTGCTCAATGTCTACTACTATGACTATGGCGGTCTAATACCCGAATCGGAGCACATGCACATGTTCATGGGCTTGAATCTACTTTATATGCTGGCTATAAATCGCATTGCAGACTTTCACATTGAATTGGAACGTCTGCCATTGCAAGTGAAGTTTCAGAACAAGTTCATCAGTCCTGTGCTGGCGCTCGAGAACTTTGTTATGGAGGGTCGTTATAATAAAATTCTAAGCGCCAAGAGCTCAATGCCCTCAGAACTCTATAGCAACTTTATGGAGATACTTGTGACAACGGTGCGTGAGGAAATCGCTTCATGTCTGGAGAAATCATATGAAAAGATTTCTGTACAACAGGCCGCACTACGTTTGGGAGTGCGCGATATGGCCGAGATACGCACAATCGCTGAGCGACGCAAGTGGGTGCTTGATCGGGAGGGCAACTTTAATTTTGCCGAAATGTTTACCAAGCCAAAAGAACCACTAACCGCTTTGGAGATTGCCGAGCAGACGCTTATCTATGCACGCGAGTTGGAGAAAATCGTCTGAAGTTGACAAGCTGACTCATTTGTAATAGCATCTTGCAGTAACTTTCAAGCACATTTATTTATTAGTTTTAATAAAACAGTACTTCACATTATTTGGCTTGCCATTTTGCTACCCTTGTTGATTGCGCTCTAATGAAGCATTAACTCAAATCGTATCAATGCAAAAAATTACTTCGCATTCACGGCTTTTTGTCAGTGAACCGGAAATTTGTCAGCTTAAATTTTTCACACTTTTCAACGCTTCTATCTTTTTTTTTTTTTGTTTCGTTCTGTTCATTTTCATGCAAAAAATTTGCGAAAAATAAAGTTTGTATGAGGAGAGCATTTAGTTAAGTCGACAGCCATGACAAATTTATACGAAATTTAGCGTTGAGCATTTCTTAAGTCGTGCCATGCTTGTTAGCAAGTATATAAAGGTGTGCTTATAGAAAATACATTTGATGGTTTTTAGAATTATTTTATCTTAGTTTGAGATAAAATATTTTTTGACATGACAGTAAATGACGAGGGATTTTGCACAAATTTGAAACATGGTAAATCAGTGGAAACAAAGCTCACACTGAAAACATAAGTAATAAGGCTAGAATATATAAGATCGTTCGAAACGCAAATATTGTGTTTTTTACAAATCTTTCATATTCTGTATCAAAGACCGAGGCTTCCCAACAACTTTTTGTTTGATATTTGAATAAAAATTACATGGTGGGATAGTTTTGTCAAGTGGATAAACCAAATTATTTGCAATGATTTTTGACTCTTTGATTATGCAGAAAACTTGATGAATTTGAATTGAAGTAATTAACAATGTTGTATAAGACATGTAACCTTATCTAATATTGGTGTACTTAATAATTAACAATATTAGAAAGTCGATGCATTAATTTCAATGCCATATGTTTCTTTTTTGAGAATTACGCTGCAAATTTTAACTGTCACCAATAACATTTGGTGGTCCTTTAAAATTACATTGTGTGGTCTCATCATATTAACCACAAAAATATGCCAAACTACTTGAAAAAAGGTAACTAATAATGAAATTAGCAAAGTCATTACAAAACTTAATTAATCATGTAATCATTTGAAGTGATCGCAAACAAAAGTGTAAAGGTCACACAAAAGTGCTAAACGAGAGATCAGCAATTATTTTCCCACGACACTTGAAAGTGTCATTAATTAGTAAACTGCAGTTTTTTATTTTTGCCTTAAAAAACTGTACAAAAGTGATGATGCAAAATTTAATTTTAAATGCATTTAACATGATTTTCCAGCTGATGTTTATCAAAGTACCGAAAAAGTTGACAAGTAGCAAAATCTTGTAGAGAAATTTTTGTATGTTAAAAAATTGTAGAAAAGTATTCAGAAACCCAAAACGAATCAAGCGAGTCAATTGCGCAGAACAAATTTGCCTGAGTTGCCAGTTGAGAGTTGAATTTTTCATTCAAGAAAAACAATGACACAATTCGAAATAACTAAAAATATCAGTGAATGAAACTATGGCACAGTTTGTGCAACGTGTATCTTTTGTATTTGAAAATGATAATTCCCCTGTTGCGTTCGCTCGGTTTTTTCTTCTCTCCTTTTTTTTTGTTTTTGTCGAATTTGTCGAGAATCTGCAATAAACCAAATTGCACCTACGCCCTTCTGGGCTATTGACTAGAAATTACATTTTTGCTTGGACGAACGAACACCGTCGGCGGTCTTAAACAGAATTTGGCAGGTACAATTGCAAGCAGAGGATCTAGAAATCTTACGATCGATCGATCTTATCGCAGTTTCATTTTCAAGTGTGCCCACTTGAGCGCACTCGAGCGAGCGTCCGTCGACACTTGAGTCTCGAGTGCGGGCACAGGTAGGTGTGCTTTCAGACATTTCGCAAACTCATTCAATATTTGAGTACGCAAACGATATATCATGCTGTTACTTTGAGTGGCTAAAAGATTTTGTAAACCTTGGCAGCAAAGGATTGATCGTTTGTTAGTGAGAAGTCAGTTCACAATCTCAGTTTTAGAAAGAGCTGAAAATTAGAAGTGCTGTGAGAAAAACTAAACCATGGCCAAAAGTTTACAATTCTGATGGCGAAAGTTTAAAATTGCTGATCAAAACAAAATGTATTACGTCTGGTTAACTTGTAAGCAGAACTTTCTTACTAACGAACCACCAAATAAGAGTTCAAGATTGGTTTCATTTCCATTTTATTTAATAGAAAACTAAAATTTACAAAAATATGGTAATCATAGTTTTGCCATCAGTCTCCTTCTCACCAGATCGGCCAGATGTGCCATTTCACGCTATCTTCAGCTAACACCCGCCCGCTGTGTCCTTCTTGTTGAACACCCGCTAGGTCCTAGTTTTTCGTCTCGACTACTCGAAAAGACAAAAGCGTAAACACTTCATGAATGAATGAAAACTCGAGTGCAAACCTCTTCACTTTCAAGTGTCTTCGGGCGTTCTTCGTTCAGTCTCTTAAAGACACGCCACGATCACAGCGTTTTAATGAATGAAGGCATGAATGAAGCATGGACGATCGCCTCAAGCATATCGAAGGCTAAGTAGCAAGAAACAATACACCAAAAATGTGCGTTGCCTTAATTGTTCTTTGTTCAAGACTCGTTTACAATAGTCAAGGCTGGGAAATTCCCTTGTTAAAAGATCATTAGCTCCGGGGCGTTGCTATAGTCAAATGTGTGCCTCAAGTGTATAGTTTGTATACAATTTTTATGATTTCGCTTGAATCTTTTTGTTGAAAGTACTGAAAAACGATATACCTGCTTTGTGTTTGTGTCAGGTGTTCGATGCGTTAGTTTCAAGACCAGACAGTTTGTCGCCATTCTGTAGTTTCGAAAGTGGATTTCAATTGTGTCTAACAGACTAACTGTCTGGTGTGGTCTGCAGCGTTTAATTTTGATTTTGATTTTGAGTTTCACTTAGGTTGTTGTTTGTTCATTACTCTCATGAGAGTCATACGTTGAGCATTGAAAATTATTTGTATACTTGTAGACAACAACCTGCTTAAGATTTTTCTGGCGAAAACACTTGATTGAAGCTTATTTACTAAGCTATCGCAGCTATTACGGTGAAAAGCTTTTATGGTTTCCTTTAGTAGTAAAATGAATTTCAAGCGAAGAGCTTTCACAATACATATTATGCAAAGCTTTCCAGCGAATACTTTCAAAACTTTCTCTTTACTAATAGGAACAAAACACAATGAAATTTTACTGAATCTAACTCAAAGTATCAAGGCGTTGCAGCCAAACATAAACCGTTGAATTTCTTTTAATTCAGCTTCAAACATGGTTGTTGCTGACGCTAGAAAACATATTATAGTCTCATGTGGCAAAGCTTGAAAGCCTTTCTTCATTGGAATTTGACATATAAGATGAGCTTAGGAATGTCTGTTAGAAGGAAAGAGTATCCAACAGCCAAACAAGGGTAAACTTTCGTAGTCAGAATAATACAAGAGCGCATTATTTCCACTTCTATCTATTTAATAAACGCTAGGCTAAAAGTACAAAAAGACTTGACAAGTATTAAGTTAATTTAAAAGTTCTTAACTTTATCAAATCTGATTGAAGTTCAAAAAGGTTGATTAACATATCAAAAAACTATGAGCAAACAAAGTTTGCTGCTATCGTATCGGTTTTTTTTTCATTTAATAATATACTCGATAGAAATTTCTGTTATTAACACTTAAAGCATATCATTATATTTCAACTCATGCGTTATAAATTATTATATGCAAAAGCCATGAAACGAAATATTAAATCTGAAAAAAATAACACAAATCAGCAAAACAATAATTAAAGGCGGCCATAAAAAGTAACGGCTGTTTTTTATTAACCTTGAAACAATTTTTTACTTATTTACGACTATTAGCGACTTGCAATCTCAGACAGCCAAATGGCTCAATGAATAACAACATGTCACGCAAAGTTCAAACTAAATTCACATCCGCAAAACCATGGCACAGACATGTAACTACGCACACACCCACACATCATATATATTGTACAGAAAATAGCTGCCTCCATGGGCAGTTTGGGCATTTCAATGCTGTCCGTTCAACACGCTATGCATGTTGAAAAACCCTATGCCACCTTTTTAATTACCTCATAAAAATCACCTTCATTAACTTTGTGGAAAACAAGTCATACTTTTTCTTCATTTACTGTTACAGTTGTAGCTTGTTGCACGTAACAAAAAAAATTCTATTCTATTTGCAACTTGACGCCATTTTGCTGTCGATGTTGATGTTGTTGATGGTTATTGTTGTCGGTCGTCGGTCGTCGGTTTCCAGCAAATTTAATTTAACCCTCATTTTAATTTTCCACAACGGCGATGAAAATGAACAAGAAAAAAGTGCGGCGTGAGACTTGAACTTGTTATAACAACTATGACCAACGTTGTGTTGTTGTGCCTTGTGCTGTGCTGAGCTGAGCTGTTGGCTTGATTGCCATACGAACGCACTTCCTGCAGTTATATGTATTTATTTTGCCACTTTCAATTTCGCAAGTAAAATGAAAGGTTTTAATGAAAATTCTTAAAAAATAAAAATGGGAAGAAGCAAACCAACGACCCTCTAATGAAGTTGTTGGTTCATGTGGCGCCAGTTGTGCTTGTCTTTGTCTAGTAGGCAATCAAGCGCATAAGCAATGTCAATACTAATGACCAAACTGGCGCCTTTCAAGCCGCCAACAAAGCAACAAAAACAAACTTATAGAATTCAGTAGGCAAGTAAATATCAAAATTAACAAATTCACTTATAAGAATTTTAAGCGCATGCTGTGCTTAAGTGTGCGCAATTATGCTTAGTGTCTGCATGCGGCATATGTTGAGGCGCCACAAACTTACACACACACACACACACACATACTCATACACCTCATACAACTAAGCACATGTGCATGGCCATAATTGTGTGCTTATTTGTTTAACGGGTCAACATTAAAGGAAATTGGGTCAAGCATGGCTTGCAGTTAAGCTGAGATTGATTTAATTCCGTGTAGCATATTACCGATATTTTTTTTTCATGCCTTTAGTATTGTTGCTATAAAAAGCTTATTTAAATTCTACTTAGGAATTTCCTTCTTTATTTGTTACTTTATATTAGAAATAAAACAGTTTGCCTGCCAACGCATTTAAATTAGCAGCGCGCCATAAAGCATGCTACAGTTTTTGTTTATCTCGTGCTGCTTTTGATGGCATGCCCGCCTTCGCACGTATTTTTGTTTTTCTTGCCTGCTGTTGTAAAGTTTCAGGGTCAGCATGAGTTACCTATTATAGGTCCTTTATTGCATTGCTTCGTATTCTAAACACTGACAGCGCTGCACGACTAGAATAATTGTGCGCGCCTAAAAGTATACTGAGACACACACAAACACAATTATTTTGCAGTCAACGACAAGACCGTTTGCTTTTTAATTAACTTACTTGGCCAACAGCAGCTGCTAAAAAGATAAGCAGCATTTAGCTGAAATACTTTATCGTGTTTTTCCCACGTTTTCAGCTGTCGTGTGGGCGTATGATTTCTACCTGCCTGTAATTAGTTTAATTACACGGCGTAGTAGTAAACAAGTCACTCGCATGTGTGGTATACGAAGCGTCTAACGCTTAACTCAGGCAAAATATCACTGTTGTTAACCCTAAACAAAAGCTTTCCATGAAATACAAATAACTTTTAAATATTTAAAATATAAAATATTTCTAAAAGCCAAACCATTAAAACATGTTTGCTCTTCCAATGAAAAAACAGTTGAAAAATATATTACAGCTTTTATAATATTTATTGCATAGCCCGAAGGAGTATTGAGTCAAGTGGCACGTGTTTTGATTTCAATTACATAAAGAGCTTAGTTAAAGTACTCGAAATGTGTGTTTCGTTTTCGTGTTTGGAATTTGAGTGCACAAAACAAAACGCATAATAACGGTAGCATTAAAATAATAGTTTTCATACTTTGGGGCAAGCTTTAAAATTATTATGCAGCAATTTCATAGGAAATTACATTAAAATTGTTTATAGTAAAACTTAATACGCTTGAATAAATCATTTATTAAAGTATCAGTGCATAAATTATACAAACATATAAGCAGTTATGTATATTATTGTAGCATACTTTTTCGAGGCAATAAATTTTGATAGCTAACCACTACAATTCAATTAATGCATGAAGGTTAATAACCGAGTTTTCTCGATAAATACAATAAATTACGTGCATAAAATACTTGGCATTCAACCACGTATAACACAAATGCTGTTGTTAGCAGCAGACATACTGACAGACAAGCTGATGGATAAAGAGTGGCAACTAAGAACAAAAGCTCACACAACTTACCGGCGTCGGCGACAGGCTCAACCGAAGAGCAAGTGAAAAAATGCTAATAATGCTTTACTTTTGTTTCAATAATAAGACATGCCTTTATATTCGCAACAATAAAAGGAAAAGGAAACATAAGAAAAGCAAATAAGAAAATTAGAAAACAACATGGCGAAAAGACAGCTGAAAAAATAAACACGACAGCGTTGAACTTTTTATTGTAAAACGCAAAAGAACGTGTTTCGAAAAGAAATGTTTCGCATTGAGCAGCGCTGAGCGGAATTGAGCAAGTAAGCAAAATCCATGGTAGAAAAATTTCTGTAAATATATGCTTGCGATGCCTTAAGGGAGGCCATGATGCAGAAAGGTTATTACAATGTGTATACAACTTGTTGCTGCTCAATGTATGCAATACAACGCAGAGTCGTAGACATCGACTGAGCAGTGTCGTGTTGATTGTGTATGTTGTGTACTGTACAAAAAGTAAAGAAAAAATGAAGAACATGGCGAAAAAGAACAAAGAACTGCGAAGCTGAGCGACCATGCCAACAACAGCAACAACAACTAATATTGACAGACTTTTTGAAGCTGAACCGCTGCAGCATAATGAGGGCCATAGTGGTGTGTAGACCGTGTGTAACGCCGTATACTTGAAAGTTTCGTCTGCTTGCCTACCTGCTTGTCTGTCTGTGGGTCTGTCTCCTTGCCTAGCTACCTGTCTGCCATACTTGTGACAGTCAGTCATGTCTGCCTTGGAGTTTGTTTGCCACATGCAAACAATTTTGAAATGTTAGCCAAAAGTACACATCAGTTGATGTTGGAAAAATACACAAGCGTCAGAAGAGCATAGAGAACGTGCACAGGTGACATTATTTCGTGCTAATAAAGTCATATTAAAGAAATGTTTTTATTTCATTTTTTTGGTTTTACTTTTTTGTAGCATACTTTAGTGCAGCTGTAATAGTCGCACCACTCCCGAATGGACGATGCTGCTAACAATACATAATGGTGATAATATTTAGTTTCAGCTGTTATTTTAGCCATTTACGTACATTTGTTTATTTACATACGCCCGAGTGTATGCAACAAATTTAATTCAATCATGCGTAGTAACGACATAGAGACACACAGACAAACATAGTGTTGCCGAACATATACACGCACAAAGGCGATGAGTAAATTTCGTCAAAATGTTTATACTTTGTTGTTGTTGTGATTTTTGTTGTTGTTCAGTTCATTCTGACTGCGTGCTTTCAAGGTGAAGTAGAACTCAAAAATGTTGTTACTCGCTCCGAAAGCTTTAAATGTAGTAACGCCTACGCGTATGCGAGCGAGCTTTTTCGAATAAACGAAGACCAAGCTGAGTTGCTCCTTAAAATTAAAGTTCGCAGTCGCTTTGAGTCGAAATTATTGAAAATGGTATTGGACTGTGTGTACAATATTGTATGTCTTTATGTCGTTTATTATCCCTTTTGAGTTCAATGGTCTAGAAAATTGAAATTATCAAAGACTTGTTTTAGTTTCTTTGAGCACAAAGTTGCTAACTTTCAAGTAGCTTGCACATTCTTGTTGAACATTTTGTGCTATTTTGGCTAATTTAATAGCTTGTCAAATGCAAGGCAAATATTTTAGTGTTTTTAAAAGACATGCAGTCTAAGGTTATAATATACTTAATTTAAATTCTCGTTTACTCAAAGGACCTACGAAAGTATGCAAACAATATTATTTAAATATTGCTCACTGGCTTGATAATTCTCCTACTAGTTGCACTTATTATGCCAACAGCCCTCCAAAAAGTATGCTACAACTTTTGCATTTCAAAAATTTCTTATTTCTTAAGGGACTTAAACTTTGTGTTCCCCCAGTTTTTCTTTTTATTAGCTTCGTTCGAACTTTGTCCCACCACGAAAAAAAACTACTTTTAAAAACCACAACATTTTGATTTTCGGTTTCAGCTACACAATCAAAAGTATGCAACAGTCCTTAAAATTTTGGCAATTTTATTATATATAAGCAAATTTCTTCATGCGCAACTTCAATAAGACAACTCTACGCCCCAAAAAGTATGCAACAGCTGTTTATGTGACAAGCATTTCTCCTTTAGGGGAATAACAAAATAACCGCAACAAGTTGCGAAAAAGCTTTCGAAGGTTTTACAACTCTCACAACTCACAACTCACAAAAACAACAACAACAAATATTTGATAAAACTGAAGAAAAAAAAATTGAATATTAACCCAACAGTATAGAAATAAAATTCAATGCCACCAATACACACACAATGCTAAAGCTCATCTCTATCAAGGTTTCGGCAGCAAGCGGGCATGGCGGCAACATCGGGCGCGAATAAAGCGAATTTTGCGAAGCAACTTGTTGTGTGTAGCTGTGCAAAGTCCTTGCCAAAAGGACGATAACAAGCCAGCCAGCCAGTCAGTCAGTCTGTAGCACGCGCGCCGTTCGTACGCCTTAAACGCTTCGAGATAACTCAACACGACTCGAATCGACTCAACGCTTCGACTTGACGACTTGCGCTGCGTTCAACTGGCAACCGAGCAGCACAACTCGGAAACGGATAATTTAATGTTGAAAATATAATAGATACACGACGAACAATTGTCGTGACTGTTGTACTGTAATCATTTGTGTGCGTTCTTTGGTTAAAACTTGTCACAGTTAAACGGAAAAAACGAACAACAACAAAAAAGAAAAGAATGTGCAACTATTGAAAAGAATTTAAGAAAAAATTTCGTAAAGGCGCAGCAAGTGTGTAAAAGTTGCAGCAAGGATAACGTAACAAGTACTTTTTTTTCAAAATATTTGAAGGTAACAAAGTGTGAAAGTGAAAGTAAGGCAGTCTGGCTGGCAAGCATGTAGACAAGCATCATGTAACTTGTGCATAAATATTGAAAGTCAATTTGCTGACGGTTTGTATTGAGCACTGAGCGCTTTAGGGACTGATTGAAACTTGCTACGGCAACCATTGCCAGCAGTAAAATAAGCGCCAGTGTCGTTCTTATCTTTGAAAGTCGTTGCTGGTGTTAGATATTTATTATTTATGACCTGTTTTCATGATGTCTCAAGAAAAAGGTTTTTTCATTATTGAAGAGCACGTTGAAGATGACAAACATGGCAATGATACTGGCAGGCCACACTATTTGGCTGCTTGCCACCGTCTTATCGGCCAGATACATGAGTTCGTGTTCGCAGTTTTAAAGTGTTTTCTATTCGTGTTGCGCTTATACGCAAAAGTTCATTATTAAATTATTGCGCGTTCTCGCACTCAAATGAGATGAAATGACATTGACAAGATTGTCACTGTTGCCGCATTTGAGATTCATAACGAACCCTTCGTTAATTACCAAGTGAAGCACATTTTCTTATGGGTTCACACAAATTTCTTTGAAAGTTCTTAAGTATTAAATTGGAATTAATAATCTCGATGACTCTTC
This sequence comes from Phortica magna, assembly GCA_037044515.1. Classification (NCBI taxonomy): domain Eukaryota; kingdom Metazoa; phylum Arthropoda; class Insecta; order Diptera; family Drosophilidae; genus Phortica; species Phortica magna. The sequence goes on from JBAMBP010002446.1 coordinate 23,397, forward strand.
GAAATATGTACGGCTATCGAAACACTAACGTTGTTTATTAAAATCGTTAATTATTTAATACAAATTACTTTTTTAATATGTCAGTTGAGAAACTTGTTAGCTTGACAGATTTGAAAGTGAATTTCTTTGTACATTAGAGCTTTCTAATAAAGAATTCTTACAGATCCCGAAAATTATTCATATAATGAAACTTAATAAAAAAATGTTTTTTTTTCTTCATCATTATATTTATAGTATTGAATTTATTTGCGTTATTCTAAATCAATTGAACAATTCGCGTAACGGTTTGTTAGCTGTATAAAAATTGGTCTTTGCATAGAAAAGTTTGATACAAAAAAGTTCGTTATAGCGAAGTACAACTGTAATCGCACAAAATAATAGTTTAATAATTGCAAACGCGATTTATTTTTGGTTAGTTGTTTTACAGCGTAAACAAATGATAAAAGCAAACGATTGCCAATTAATTAATTTCAATTAAATATTACATTCCGAGAATTCTATTGAGAATAACGGCAAACGGACATTTGCACGAAATATTTGATTTTATATAAATGAAATTGTGCTGATATCGTAAAGAACGCCTGAGGCAAATCAAATGAAAATGTAAGGGAAAAGTTGAAACAAAAAAACGAACATTAAACATATTTAATAAATGAAATAATAATTGGCGTGCAATGAAAGCGGCAAAGAGCTATGATGGGTGAGGAAGAGGAGCATGAGAAAGGATAAATTATAACAAAAATTTATAAAAAAAAAAATTGGATGGGTTTTTTGTTTTTGTTTTGAAAATCGACACTTTTACATTGAGTTGAGTTGAGTTTTTTGTTGAGCGTGAAATAAGCTGACAGAAATGAGAAGGACCAATATAGAAGGAGCACAATGAGTAACAGAAAATGAACAAACGGCAGAAGCACCTTAAGCAATATTTTGTTTTCTTTGCTTCCGTTAACATTTTGTAATTTGCTTTGCAGTCTAAAGAAAGAATTTCCCGGAAAAGTCATTATATTTGATATTGATATTATCAATTTTATTTCTTTTTATTCTTTTGTGTTGCAAACTTTTAGGTGCTCTGCGCAAATTAATTAAAATGAACGACTCTTTTTAGAATGCAAAAAAAAAAAACTGTGACTTAAACAAGACTTTTGATTTTACAAGCTCATCAGTCAATCAAGAGTCAACACAGAACACGTTTCATATTAATAGATATGTTTGCGATTTCCTTTATGGGGATTATCAAACATGTTTGGTCTAATCGCTTGGGCCTAGTTGGCTTAGATTAGTGCACTCAAATGATTCGTTAGCTACAAATAATTGTATTAATTTAATGTGTGTTGTTGTAGTTGGTATGCTTTGTCGCTAGCTTTGCCAGTGAATGCCTAAAAGTATGCTATACCTACCGAACCTACCGCAAATGGTGCTCATCACTTAGACATTTGCCATGCATGGCGGCGACCATGGCGGCAAACGACAACAGCGACGTCAACTGGCTTTGACATTTTATGGATTATATCAATTTAGCTGAAAGCCTGCAAAAATGTGCCTTGATGTGTAAAAACAAGAAAGAACAAGCAAGCAAGCAAAAAAAAAGCCAAGTGCAAAAAAGTAAGCATGAGTAGAGGAGCAAGCGATATAGGAGCTGACTTTGAGGTAAAGAAAGAAGAGAAAAAAGAATTGTTGATTGTCCCTTGTTGACATTTAATCTGGTTGTGTCTGTGTAAAAGCAAACTTTGTGCCACACACACACACACACGCACACATACACATCAAATAAACGCTCGCGAACAAGTAAGCCAGTGTGGTGCTATGCAAGACATGGCGGCAGGATACAACGACAGGACACAGGACACTGTGTCATTTGCCAATAACCTTGACAATTTACTTGACTGTATTAGTGTGTAAGTGTAAATGTGTGTGTGTGTATCTGCTTGTGTGTATTTAGATGAACATAAAGTGTGCATAAAGAAAATTTAGTTTAGCGGTCTGCTGGGAATAAATACTGTCCCAACACATCGCCCTAAAGACACCAAAAGCAAACGGCGAACCTTAGTCATTGATGACTGGCTTGCTTGCTTGCTGGCTGGCTGGTCGGTCTCATCAATAGCTGCTCATCGAATGTATTTGCCACTTAATTCTTCTTTACATTCGTTTCAATGGTTTTTTTGTATTTGTCTTTGTGTTTTTTTCTTCATATTTTGTTTTTTTAATTTCATTTAAGAATATTGCAAAATATTTGCGCGAAATTAAAAGTAAACGAAATAACTCAAAAAAGATAATAAAATGTTGTTGTTTGTGTGCCTGTGTGTGTGTGTGTGTGTATTCTATTACAAATTCCATTGGCAATAACGATTTTTTGATTGCTTTCTAATGGCAATGAAATATGCAAGCGAGCACACAAGTAACACAAGTGTGGGCAAATTAACAAAATCCAGCTTAGGCTTGGGCTCGAGCACTAAGCACAGAGACTAAGCGCTTTGGTTGGGCAACAAAGTTGTAACGCGTGGCAGCGACTTTAAGGTAATTTAATTGCGCTTTTAACATTATTGGATCCATGAAAAGTGAGACGAGACTGAAGAGTAGAGAGGGCAATAAAACAGCGTTGAATTACAAACAGAAATGCTTTAATGAGTTACGGCACAAGTGTGTGTGTTTGTGTGTGTGCATTAGCAAAATCGATTTGTTTGTAATAAAAAACAAAAGCATATTGTATGACGCATATTATGGTTTTGCGACTAATAACTTCAATGCAAATCATTTGATAAAATTTTAATGCAGAAACAAAAAAAATAAGTTTGGCTTTATTGTGTAGCAAATTAAACGCAAATTATAAATAATACAAAAAGGGAAAATGCATTTTTATGGTACACTGAAAAAAAATGGAATAAAAAACAAGTAAAAAGTATTAAAAATGCCCAAAGGCACGTGTACCACATAGCCAAGCAGGGCAATTTGTGCCTGAATGCATACGTGCGTGCATACGTGCGTGCGTGAGTGCATGTGTGAGTATGTGAAGGCGCTTAATGCATTTGTGGTCAATGCAATATGCAAATGTAATTAAGACAAATGTCAGCGTATGCCATGTTTATACATATATGAAGGGGACAGCAAATGTGTAAGCCAGTGCACATGCGAATGAGACAGCAATATGCCAATGACGACAGTGCCACGCAAAACGTGACTTACTTTATGCAATGAGCTTACAAAAAGTCACAGAAAAAAAAAGGAATATAAAAGCAACGAAAGAAATGCTCTTATTTATTGGCATAAACTTTAAACACAAATGTTGATGACGACAACCGTTGTGGCACATGCTGTTTCTCATATTTTAAAAATATGCTTTATTCATACAACTTCAGTTATTGCATACAATAATCTTTATATTATACTTATTGTATCGCCACCCACATGGCAAACGTTCGAGTGCCTGAAGCCAAAAAAATGAAAAGAAAAGAAAAGAAAAAAATCTTACTACGCACATTTTCAATTGATTTTATTGTTCCCATATTGCAACGTTTCTAACTTCGTATATTTACATTACTAAGAATTTCTGTATTTTGTATAAATAATACAAATGTATTGAATTACACGTAAAGATAAATAAATAAATAGCAAAGAAATTCTGACTTAGATAACATATTACAGTTTATTGCTTAGGGAAATGTACGTAAGAAAATATTAATTTCGGTCACGCTTAAGTTGGGATACTCTTCATACAACCCTTCCTTCATATCACCAATTCAGAAGTCTCATTTTTAGGTTCCTGAATTGTACTCATGTCAAACTCAGATCATCTTGAATATTTTCGTAAATTTATGGACATTTATTATTAATACCCTAAAATTAATAAGATGTCTGGAGCAAAGAAACGTGTATCTTATATCTCTGATCTAATTAAAAGCCTAAAATAGTTACAACAAAAGGTAGGAATACAGCCTCTTGCACCGAATTTTGAACTCATACTGGTGAAGTTTTCGGAAACATCCTTTACAGCTGCATTGCAAAAAGGCTTGCAGAACTAATATGTTCAATTCCAAGTACCAAGCAACAAATATGCAGAATCTAAACAAGTTCAGCCGGCATTATTAATATTTTACTTAAGAAGTCTTCTTTGAAACATTATCATTGCTATTGCTCATTGTCTATGCAGGACTATGTGCAATTCAAACTAAAATATTATTTCATTTACACATGAGGCAACAAATTCTAGCCAAAAGTCCATCAACTCAAATGAAGGCAAGTAAATAAATAATAATGAAACATTTTTCATTACAACAAAACGAAAAACGAAAGAAAAAGATACATACAAATAGATAGAAAAAAAGAAAGATAGATGAAGAATGTAATATTGAATGATATAAAAATATGTTAGCATGTGACAAGTAAGTAATTGAACGAGCGTTCGAATGAACTGCGATCATGACTGCGATTATGCGTCTGAGTATGTGTGCGTGTGAGTATGTAAAAGTCCTTAACAAAAGCGAAGTGACGCACATGCCAAGAGGCAACGAAACACACGCACATATGCAACAACAAATTCAGAATACAATTTGTCACAATTAGAAAAACGAAAAGAAAAAACATAAAACGACGAGACGACAGCAATAGAGCAAGAAGAAGCAGAAGAGAAAACGCTTTATTGTTAATTGTTGCCGCTTGACATTTGCTCTTTCCTCTTGTGCAACACTGTAGGCAACTTGCTTTTCATGGCTTTTGTAGTTGTTGTTGTTGTTGTTCGTGCTGGTAACAAAATTTATAAGAAAACATGTCACGCATACATGTGTGCATGTATGTGTATGTGCGTATATAAATGAATATAGGAAGCCATATGTGCGCACATAATGAGTCTAAATATTACCACATTGTAAATGCAATGCACAAGTCATCGTCATCATCATCATGATCATGATCATGATAAGAGCATCATCATTGTCACCATGATAATGTTAACGATACTTGAGTGCAAAGCGTAAAAGTTTTAGCTTGCACTCTGCCAACAAGAATGTGGCCACTTTAGCGCTTCAATTTCAAGAAACGCGACCACATGGCTCACCAACCGATGCAAAAATAAACTTAAAGTTACATAAATTTCAATAGCATGGCATATATGAATGTGCGTGGGTGTGTGAAATACAACCAGAACAATGCGAACATAAAAGCTGCCAAACGAGCAAACATTTTTGCTATTCTATTTGGGTTATCTGTACAAGATTTGCCGTCATTTGTTCGCTTACATAAAATATGAAAATGCACATTGGCTTGCAAGTGGCAGCAGTGGCAGCATCAGCAGAAGCATTGAATATGCATGATGAGCGCTTGCAATGTTGACAGCGCACATCTTGTATCTGTAGTCTGTTTGTTTGTAAACTTTAAGCGGAAATCGAAAATTGTCTATCTCCTCTTGCTGCTTGTTTTATACAAACGAAATTTATTGTGAAGCATTGCGTGTGAAATTCATATTAAATTACATTACTTTAGTTGTGCGAAGGTTTTGGATGATTATATATTTTGATTGCACTTCGATTTTTGGCGCGATTCGCTGTAAGGTTTAATTGGAAAATCTCAAATTGATTCTTCGAATAGTCAATGCAATTACGTTTTTATTGAATAAAACCGAGCGACAATTCTTGGAAAGTAATCGAAAATTGTAAACTGCACTTTTGGCAATATCGGTGTGAAAATGTTGCATGGAACGTGACAAAATGAGTTTTATGCTGAAAAATGCACGTAAGAAATTAATAGTTACATGAAATAAAATTTAATTTGAATAATTAAAAGCATATTGGGGTAATGAAACATTCCTTATTTAATTGTTAATAAAATTTGTATATTTTTCACACAACAAAAGTCAGAGAAATAAAAAATTAAAATTCATTTAAAAAAAATCAAAATCAGTCAAACAGAAGTCAATAAAATTGGCCAACAGCATAGCGAAAAAAAATCTTTGAACGCTAAAAATTTTGACACAAACAATAAAATATACAAAAAGTAAAAAAAAACAAGTATACGTCGACAAGCATGAATTTTTGAGCGAATATGCAAAAAATTTCATAAAATGTGACATCAAAGTACGGCAAAACAAAGTAATAAGGCGCAAGTCCTTGTACAATCACACAAAAAAAAATTTGCAAATCACAAGAAAACAAAAAAGAAATTTCAATACTTTTTCGCACGTAATTTGCAGACAATATCCGACGCGACGTCGTACCTCAAGCGACTTCTGGTGGTTGCCTCATGCAATATCCTTGACAGGCTGCTCAACTCAAAAATTCGCTACGTCGTTCATTGACATATACAATTTTTTTTTTTTTTTTGGTTTAGAGTTTTGTTGATCATCATCGTTGTTAGTTCGAGAAATGGGAAAAGCAGCAACCAACGGCAACCGCACAAGGACATGACAAATTTTTGTATATGTGTGTGTGTGTGTTTTTTAAACGACGCACGTGTCGTGTAACAAAAAACCAAAAAGAAGCTGAAGCAAGATGGAGCAATGGCTGAGGCTGTAGCTGACACCGAGCTAGAGACAAAATCATTTCGGTTTGAGCCATGTGCTGCCTAAAAAGTTAATGGCACTGAATGCTTGCTTGCTTGCTCTAGGCATGGGCTAACTGTTTGTCACTTGCTGTTGTCAACAACAACAACATCATAAACACGACATTTGCCAAGTTTATCAAAAATTACACAAACTCATTCAATCGAGCTGAACGGACATACAGACAAACGAACGAACGAGCAAATGATAGAAAACTAAGTGGTCAGCATTTGTAGCATACTTTTTGGTGTTTGCTCGAAAATTTTTAATGAAAATACTTATTGATTTAACTTTTGTCATAGTCATGAGTCATGGACAAAATGTTGTGTTCGCACAAATCAAAATGTAACATCAAAATTATGTTAAAAAAAATAAAATTCTTTTCCTGGTTTTTGCTTTCACTTACATACAACAAGTAGAAGAAGAAGCAGAAATTTATGTATGTATCTATGCAAATTTCTATTGAATATAAATCAAAACTGTTTGTAAGCGACGACAGCAGCATTAAGGCACAGCTCAACATACAATTTTATTACTTGTTGCCAAGCATAGTAAGCAAATAAAAAAAAAGAAAAGAAAAATATACGTTGGTACACAAGAACTTCCTTGCTTATGTATATATATTGTACATATATATTTGTATAATGATATAGAAAAGGACAAAAAATGTTAGGAAACTTTGCGTTCCTTTGGCAACTCGCTGTCGAAAGTTTTGGCCCCTTGAGGTTTGAGCAAACTCTGTGTGAATTTGATTCCTTTTGGCAGCAACAACAACAACAACAGCAAAAGCAACAAGCATGCCAGCAAATGTTGCCACCAAACTCTTATCATTTTCATCATTAGCACTTGCTATAATGACTGCGCTGCTACTGTATTCATCCTTTGCTACGCCTATTCACATCATTAATGAGTTTTTCGACACAAGTAAATTGTTCACAGTGAATGTTATTGATTGTTTTGCATAGTTTCAGGCGCGCTCGTAAAACGCTCTTTATTAATTCTGCACAAACTGACAACAATTGTTTGATTGAATCGATGTTGTTTCAGTTGATTTTACTCGTTAGTATTTACATTTTCTCATTGCTTTTGTTTTGGTTGCATTGTTGTCAATTGTACGAGTAAAAATAAAAACAGAAAACGTAGTAAAGTCAAATATTTATTTAACATACTTTTTGCTGCATACTTTTTGGCCATGAAAAAGTTGTTGAATTTCATGCATACAAATGATTTTCCACGAAAAATTGCGCAAATAAATGCTTTACGCATGAATGAACATTCTTTTTATTAAAAAAATAATATAATTTAATAAACAAAGATGAGTATTTTTTTAAATAGGTGACTATGGTGTAGCCTAAGGGGGGCCAATTCCCATATTTGAACTCATTTTTCTCGATATTTACACAAAGTTTTAAGAAGAATTTTGAATTGTTTCTGATTAATAACAGTTACTCTCTGCAAAAAAAGCGCCATCTCGCGCATAATGAACCACTTGTATTATTCAATTCAATTCAATTCAATTTATTTTTAAATTTGTAATTAATATTTATTTATCATAATTTGTTTGTCTATCATTTGCAACAGTTGCACAAACAAATTATGCAATTCAATTAATTAATTTATAAATTGAAAAATCAAAACTAAGTTTTTTTGTGACGTACTTTGCGGCGTCAAAACAAGTTTGCTGTTAATTGATTTGCTGGAAAAAATTATCAAGTTTTTAGCAACAGTTTTGCTGTTCTTGAAAGTTGATATAATAGAAAACGTGTCGAATAACAGTTTTACCACAACACAAGACAAGAAAATAAGCCACAATAATAATAAGATTTTCCTAGAACAACAACAGCAACTTGGCGGCAACAAGTGTTAAGAAACGCGTGGAAAACAAGTTCTTTTGCGCAGTTCGGTTTGATAGAAAATTCAATCTAAACGCAAAACGCAATAACATTACGCTGACAACAAAACCAACAACAATAAAAAGATTTACACAAACTAATCCACAACATACATACATATATCGAAATAAATATGATGAAGTGCTTAGCATTAAGTAGAGCACCTCAAGCCATTCAACACTTGCCTTGCCCTGTATCCGTATGCCAGGAAATGCCCGGAATGCCCGGTGGCAATATGAGCGCACAGAAGTTGCTTAGTTTGACGGTAATCCGCTCATCAAACGTCAACTTGTTTGTTTGCTTGCAACACAATGATGCGTTTTCATTGTATTGCAATTGTCGGTTTGTCGGCTCGGCTCGACTCGACACGACTTGTCGGTTTCCATTGCAAACCGCTGCCACCCTGAAGCGTAACAACGGCGCACTAATCGCATCGATTCAATAAAGCAAAATAAAACTATGTGAAAGGATAAAAAAAAAGGATACGCTTTGCAAGAAACTCTTCATGTACGTGGAATAATGCAAAGCAATGTGAAATGAAATAGCCGCGAGGGCCACACACATATATATACTTATACTTATAGCTACACACACAGGAATTTGGTTGAGTTGCGTGTGTGCAGGAATCCAAGGCAGGGCACTCATTACATTGCAAAGAACAGTTGACTTGAATGCAAGGCGATTAAGGTCAGTCGTGTGAATTTGGAACGAACGTGTATCGATTTAAATATGCAATTAATTTGCTACAATACATGTTGAGCATTGAAGTTGTTGAAATTAATAGAGCACAGCAAGGAAGTTGAAGAAGAGCAGTATTAATCCATAAGGTATTTACGAAATGCTAATGGCATGGCTTACATGCTCAAGCAACATACAATTTCAATTTGACCAACAGTCGACATCGACAACAACATTTTGTATCTGTGCGACATTATCAAAACATGATGAACTGCACAACAACATGCTTTACTTTAAATCAACAAAAATGTAATTGAATTTTTGTTTGATTTCGAATTGATTGAATGAGAATTTATTAATAGAATTTAATTAGAGTGTCTTTGGCAAAAAAAAAAAAGAAAACGCAAAAAAAAGTTCACTTTCAACAAATGACGCACAGCTCGGGGACAACTCACAGCGAAAATTTCCCCAGTGAGCAGACGCAAGCAACCACAAAGGGCAATTGCCTTAGACCTCTGTCTGTCTGTCTGTCTGTCTTCTTGTGTGTCTGTCTGTCTGTCTGTGTGTCTGTCCTTCTGCCCTGCGCACATTCGCCTGTCTACATATATTACAAAAAGACATACATTACATTGCCGAATCTGCTTGAAGATTAATGTACGCGTGTGTTGCCAACTTACTTCTGCTTTCTCCTCCCCTTCAATGTGCTACGCACAAATGTGCCTCAAACATTGTAAACGTGGTCAGTTTAACCAAAAATTAGACATTTATTTTTATTAATTGTTTGGTGGAGAGAGCAAAATGTATCTGTCACACGCATTGCCAAGTTATTCTAATAGTTGTCGTTGTGTGGGCGTGTAAAGTTGTTTGTTGTACAGCAAACTAAGTTCGAAGCATTTTTCGGCTTAGACTAAAATGGTATTTGTATTTGTATTTGTAAATGACACACACACCCACACACATACACAAAATGTTACAATCAAATTTGAGAATTTGTTTGTTCGCCAAAATAAAAACAAGTAGAAACTTTTCGATTGTTCAATTGAGCATTACACATACGACTTGTCATCCAGCATGCCAGCAAAGTAATTGCTATGAATTTTCTTATGTACTTTTATTATTGCTGTTCATGTACAAACAACAAGAATTTGGCAGCGAACTAGACTAAACTAAAAACAAAGCAAAGCGATGAACCAAAAATTCAACTTACACAATAACTACTTTGTTATGTATGCGTAAATATTTATGCCTCATTTGGTTCTGGAGCATGGTTTCAAGAGGCATACATACATATTAATAATGGTGATAAGTTGAGCGTAATTATGGCAACTTTGTTTTTGGCAAATATTTTACTGAAGTAAACTATGAAATAACTTGGCAAATAGATGAAGAAGGCATATGATTTCAAAGTCTTGAAATATTACTGCTCTTAATATCGAACAAGCTTATGTTCCAAGACAATGCAATGAAACATACGTCATTTGCTTAAAAGAATAAGTAAGAAAATAAATGTGAACAGCATGTGTCATTTTTAATGTCCCTGCTTTCAGTATTGTATAACTCCATGTTCCAGCACGAAAAGACCAAACGTACGTCATTTGCTTAACAGTTTCTTCTGTTCTGCCGCTCAAATAACTTCTTTTGATGATACAAACTAATTAGTTCAACAATAATCAATATTATAGAGTTTGTTTGAAATTATCTTCAGTTATCATGGCACACTTCAATAAAGTTTTTAAGCAAAAACAATCTCATTCAACAATATTTTCCCATGTGTACACAAGACTTTAGGCAACAAACAGCAATGCGTCTTAAGCCCAACTGACTTCATAAATGTCAAACAGTTTTCTGCTTTCTGCTGTGTAAATAAGACTTCAAGTGTATGTGCGCCTTCCAGCATATCAGCACACCAATGGGGAAAACTAAAAGTTTACGCAAGATGAAAAACTTACATGGCTTATGCTCACATGTCGCATGTCACCAAAGCATTAAAATATTTACACAAAAAATATGAAATCTATAGCAAAATATTTTGCTGTTAATCACACTTGTGTGAGTGTGTGTGTATTTGTATACTATTTGATATTTACGCTTGTGTATTTTGTATCTGTAGACGAGCCAGCAATGGCAACAATACATATAATAATAAGTTGCTGATGACGTCGTCGTTGACGATAATGTTGAACGTCAAACGAGTAAAAACAATAAGCAAATCAAGTATTTTTCACTGTTTTTGTCAGACTTCCCCCCGTCTTGCGCCGCTCCGCAACCATCAAACAATTTTCATCAACATTCGGTATACTCTTATGCGCAATTTTCAACTTCTGATGACGTCAATGGTCTTAAGATTTGTCTTTGCACTTGAATGATTTTGTTTTTGTCTTGTTTTTTTTTTTTGTTTGTTTAAATAGGTGGAAATGTGTTTGTGTCGTTTAAGCAACTGTCGTTGTATATATGTATGTATTTGTGTGTGTGAAAAACGTGTCTGTCTGCATATTTAAATTACTTACAATTTAATTTAAAGTTCATCATTTGACTTTGGGCCAGACTTGTGCGAAAATGAAAAGTCAAAATTGATTTAGGCGGTCTCTCTTTACTTAAGCAAATTGAAAAGTCAAAAAGAGTTTTTGTTGGCAATATTTGTGCGTACGAAAAGCATTTTCCAAAAGTCAAATGTTGTACACATTTTCGTAGATTATGAGTTGAGGTAAAAGTGTTCTAATCAGAGAACAGACAGGATTTTTGCACAAATAAGTTCGCCGTGTGTTTGTGCGTAAGCTTAGCATTTGTTAGATTAGTAGAAAAGTTTCAATTAATTGTAAGTGACGTCTGGCAAAGCTGACATTAAGTACAGGCATTAACTAGAAGGGCACTTTTCTGATAGTGATGAAGCTTAATATCTTAAAAAGCGATGCACTGAAGGCAGAGGATGTCCAAAACATGTCTATGGGCGGAAGACTAAGCACATGTTGTGAACTTGTGAAATAACTGTGGAAAGATGTGGGCGTGTAAAAAATTCCTTCAAACATTAGCTCACGAATGGAACTTCCAAATTTCAGGACTCTGGCTTTTCTGGTTATCGAGTTCCATTGGTGTGGACTGAAAGATATGGATAGATAAATACAATTTGTCGTTTTTATGGGTTTTATTCGTTACAATTATTTTGAAAGAAACTTAACATAAAATAAGCTTAAATACTCTTATACTTATGAATGACACACAGCAGTCTAGCAGTCCCAAAGAACGACACTATGTACAAATTTTAAAGCTAAGTTGCCGCACGTGGAAAGTTGCGCTGTGTAACATTTGTCTTTTCATTACTGTAAAAATGTTCAAAAACATTCTCTCAGTTCATTAGTGCATTTGCCTGAAAGCAACGTTGCTTCAGACAGATTCACAAGGACACATATACACAACTCTTTCTTTTGGGGCTACGAAACCCCCGTTTAACTTTTGTTCATCAACTCACATACTCGAAATTGTTTTGGTAAAAATCACAAATTTTCACTTGACGCGCTTCTCTTTTATAATTAACAAAATTTTTGGCTCTTCTTGTGTGTAATTACTTTGCAGTCATTCAATCACTTACGCCACATTTGTTGCTTTGACTAGTTTCGCTTTAGTTGAACTCATTTGTCATGTATTCGAGCAAGAAACAAGTTACCAACATGCATTCATCAATCTTGGGCAAAGAACACGCTGCAAATATTTCGCATCGTTGTGTGTAATTAGCGATTTTAAACATGGCAAAACAAGAATGGCAAATGTGTTGTTTGAAAGAGTTGCAAAACTGTCAGCAATGACAAAGAACACATTTGATAGATGCCGTACAGCAACGATACTTTCATTATTTAATAGCCAAGGACTATCATGGCAGATACACGTTGCATTCATAAAGTATGTACGAGCTGGCAAAGTAACGCACATGAGTATCTGCTCACATATGTAAAAGGATAACAAATCGGATCATGTCAGTGCATTGCAATTTCTCTATTGTTAGTTGTTGTTCTAATATGCTTTGTGCCATGCATTTTGCCGCCGGTTGATGTGAGAAAATAAGCAAGGCAACCAAGGACGAAAAAGGGTTAAAATCAACGCACTGCTGATGTATCGCAATGCATTTGTTTGTTTGTTTGTTTGATGATTTGCACACATTTATTTGTCTATTGAACGTTCGGTTGCATTGTTGTTGCTGTTGTTGTTGTACAAGCAACAAAGGTTCGAAGTATTTGTTGATTTATCTGCAATGGTTTTGCTTTTGCTTTAATTTGAATTGATTTGTTTTGATCCAAACCGCAAATATTGTCATTCACTTATTGTCGGTTTTGTTAAGAATTTTATGCCATGATCATTTTTGCCATTGATGTGTTTCGGTCGGTGATATCAAAGTGCGGAAATTTGCAAAATGTTTTGCAAAAAATAAAACAAAGACAAAATTTTCAAACCATACTTTTTCTTTCTACTTTGAGAAAATGCGAAAAAAAAAATCGATTTTCCAAATTTCCAACAGTACTTAACCTCTTAAAAGCAACTGAGATTTACTAAACTACATGTTTACTACTCCGTTCAAGCGATTGCGCCCAAAAGCATGCAAACACAAACACAAACAAACAGGAACACGTAAGAAATGAGTACATAAACCTAATTTCCTTACGTGCCACAAAAACCACTGCAGTGACCAAAACTTTGCTTTTAATCAAAATCAGTGCCACACTAGTGTGTGCTCATCTGTTTGTGAGTGTGTGTGTTTGCACGGCAACGCATTTACCACGAAATAAACGTTGTTGTATAACGGGTTTGTTCATTATGATGTTAAGGATAATGTTCATTTCAAAAACGAGCTTACAAAACTTAACTACTTTAAAAGGCACACAACACACGCCCACGCCCACACACACACACACACACACACACACACACACACACACACACACACACAAAGTAACGTAAGTCGCACAAATCCGCACTTGAATAGTGTCGAGCACGATTCAACAGAGTGGCAAGAACAACAGCAACAGCAGCATCAAATAATTACTTCAAAAACTCATTAATGCCAAACTTGCCAATGCTAATCGATATATCTATGTATCTATCTATATGCTACGTGCTTCGTACGTACACTACAAACGTTCGTATAGATACTTTAAGCCATTTTGTTGAAAAAGTAAAACAACTATTGACATAAACATTGCCAATCATTTGCCAGCAACTTGGGTATAAACGACATTCTAAAGAACTATACAGATACTTGTCGCCAGCTTTTGTAACTGTAGATACAGAAACGTACAAGTGTATGTATCTTAAAGTGCATGCATGTATTTCTTTAGTACAAGTTCACTTCAGGGAACAGTTGGCTTATTTGACTGAAACTCGTACTTGGCTCAAAGAGAGAAAAATAAACAAAATGGAATATAAACTGTGCAACTAAATTTGCCTGACAATGCATTTAACGTATCTGCACTTACGTGTCTCACTTCATATTACTTTTCAGCACAATTTTATTTCCATGCTTGTGCATCTTTTGCGCAGAACCATTTTCCATGCCAATGGCTTTTAACACAATTTATTCTGTTGCATATTTTTTATACTCTTCACGAAGTGAAAAGTATTATAGTTTTGTCACGAAGTTTGTAACAGCCAGAAGGAGGCGTGGCCGCCTATACAAAGTATATATATTCTTGATCAGGATGACAAGACGAGTTGATATAGCCATGTCCGTCTGTCCGTCTGTCCGTCTGTCTGTATGTATGCAAACTCCTCCCTCAGTTTTGAAGCTATCGACCTGAAACTTTGCACAGACCCTTGTATTTTATTACGATGACACATTGGTCGGAACCAGCGAGATCGGACCACTGGAACTGGTAGCCACCATACGAAAAGAAGAAGAAAAAAAAATTTCAATCGTTGTATGAAAAACTTTTTTGTTTTCCAAGATAGAGCGCTGAAATTATACCAGTGGTGAACAACCGTAGCCAGGCTAAATGCCTGAAAATTTCATTGAGATCGGAATACTGGAACTGGTACCTGCCATACAAAATGAAGAAGAGGAAGAGAAACAAAGTTTAAATCGTTGTATGGGAAACTTTTTTATTTCTGAAGATAAAGTGCTGAAATTTAAAAAGTAGTAAGTAAGTGTCACCAGATCAAATGCCTGCAAGTTTCATTGAGATCGGACTGCTGGAACTGGTACCTGCCATACAAAATGAAGAAGAGGAAGAGAAGCAAAGTTTAAATCGTTGTATGGGAAACTTTTTTGTTTCTGAAGTTAGGCTGCTGAAATTTCAAAAGTAGTAATTTAGTGTCACCAGATCAATTGCCTGTAAGTTTTGTTGAGATCGGACTACTGGAACTGGTACCTGCCATACAAAATGAAGAAGAGGAAGAGAAACCAAATTTAAGTCGTTGTACGGAAAACTTTTTTGTGTCTTAACTAATCGACTCTAAACTTCATACTTTTGTTGATAATGTGGCTTAAAAGCTATTTTGATATCAAAATGGGCGTGGCACCTCCCACATATGACCAAAACCAAAAGTTCCTATATATCTGGCACTCAATGAGGTATAACAACGAAAACTGATCTGTAGGCTATGTGGACAAAAAGAAATAAGATTTCAAAAATAAAATGGGTGTACCACAAAAAGTGTCGTGAAGAGTATACATCTTCGGCAAGGCCGAAGATAACGTCCTTACTGGTTTTTCTTTTTTTTTTTATGTTCTTTCTTGTATCCTACATGCAACAACGGCAGCAACAACATAACGAAGTTTCACAATTTCTCATACGTTGTGCATTTAGTGGCGCGTAACTTTATCAAATTGTTGTTTAAAAGCAATGACGTTTCGGTGTTGTGTTGCATGCATACGTTGAGGTTGTGCAACATGTTGATTATCGCCTCGGGAGCCATAAGAATAAACTGTGCAAAAAGTAAAACTTTGCAATCGATGTGAAAATGTTGTGCAATGAAATTTTCATATCTTCAAATGTTTGACACGAGCTGAACCAATAAAATTAACAATGAGTTTACGAGTGCCACTCAAGATCCTACCAAAAAGCACACATCATATATTATTTCAGCTGTTTAATTTAGAGTGAGAGAAGATGAGTGCTGAGTTTTCTATAAGTGAAAGTGTTCATAATTAATGTAAAAGAAATTGTATGATCAGGTCCCGTACGAATTCTGTGTGTCAGTACGGCATAAAGATCCCGAGAATAGATAATCTTTAGTCAAATCAACGATTATGATGTTAGAGAACCTATGTATATCTAAAATTCTCAAGATCCGACGGTATATTTTGAGTAGGCGATATAAAATTCGTAAGAAACGCTCATTACAACAAAAGACTTCGATTTTATTTTATCAAAAATGTATAAAAATGTATAAGATCATAGTTGATTTCGAAATTCCGACAATCCCAACTTGTTATTATCGCAATTTAACCCTTTTTTAAACTTTTCTCGCCGCTGCAATTCCAAGAAGAAGAAGAAGTAGTAGTAGTTTTCACTATAGCTTAAGACTAAATTTGAGGTGGCAGCGCATTTCGGCGATTCTTTCTTTTATCTAATAAATTTCAATGGCAAGCAAAAACAATCTAATTACTTAAAACTGTTAAGTCGCTGTTAAGCCACTGTTAATCTTTTCGCCTAATCGCTTAAGCCTTCAGCACTTCCGTTTGACTTCCGGCAATGAACAAGACAAAATTTGTCAACTCTATTGAGATTTTTAAACTACTTAAAGTAAAGAACATAAGCGTGAAAAAAAAGTAAAGCAAAATGTATAACTTTCGCTCGTGTCAACAGTTTTATTTGGCAGCGTCTTGTTTCCGTGTGCGCATTTTTGACTTGTAAATTTTATTTATTTATTTATTTACAATGAAAATTCATAAAATGCTTTTGTGTTGCGCTTGTTGTTGTTGATTTACATATGAAACTGTCATAATGCCATGACAATGACAACAACAACAACAACAACAACAACAAAGAAAGCAAGACAGACAGGCAGACAGACATACATTGTCAACCGAATTGCTCAAAGGCAAAGTCACGGCAACGCATCCAAATACATAAACTTTTTGCCAATTGTCAGGTATGCTGCATTTGCTGTCTCACTCGCACACACACACACACAATGCTGTCTCTTGGCTTATCCGTGTCGTCCTTAGACTTGTGCTTGTATGTAATAAGTTCACATAACTACAACAAGCTCTGCACGAGCACAATGAGTGAGGACATCTCTCTGTCTTTCTGACTCGTTCTGTGACTGCGACAATGTGTCTTTGTTTGCGTAAATTTTTAATCCTATTAGCGTTGATTTTATGTTGAATAATTATCATAATAATTTTCATTTTCACTTTTTGGTTTCGTTTTTTTCGCTGCCACTTTTGAAAGCCGTCGGCAGTCAGTACGACGCCCCTGCGCCAAGTTCTACGTCCAGTTTAGTTCAATTTTATGCTCTTGGCGTCGCGAATCTTTGACCTTGGCTTCAAAGTCGTGCCGCATGTGTGATACTTGTCACAGGCATTGAAAATATCACACACATATGCGAAGCGTCTGTAATAATTTATATTTTATTGTTCGCCATTTGGTTTAAAATATTTGCAACAACATTTTGCTGCAATCTTTTACTGGTCTGGTCAACGCTTTGTTCGTTTCTAATAATTCATGGCTTTGTTTGTTGGTTTGTTTGTTGTTGTGATACAATCTTTGTGTTATGTAAGCTGCTTTTATGAACAAACCGGAAATTTTATTATTCAACTTTATTTGCCGGCACACTGCAGCAACAACAACAACGAAACTGAATCATTTTTCATTAAGTATTTGCATTTCCAAGTATTATATAATAAGTTCTGCTGTAACTAAAGTTCTCTTTGTACGCAACTGTAAATGAAAACGTTTTTAACTAGAAAAGTTGCCACACGTGTAAGCAAACCGCCGTCAATATAAAAAGAGACTGCAAGAACATAACTTTACGCACAGCTCAAGGATCAATTATGCCATTAGGGGAAAGGAGAAAGACCTTCTCAACGCCTACAAACGTACTTTTATTTGTGTTGTGTTTTTGTTGAATGAAACGCGTACACACAAAAACGGAAATTGCCATAAATAATGCTAAGTTGCAGCACAAAGATTGCCGCAAGAGCACGAACCAATTTCCTATACATTTAAGAGCCGCACACAAGTCAACTCAAGTCAAGTCATGACTAGACGAGTCTAGAGCAAGCAACCAACATTGGCAGCATATTATTTTTATATAATATATATGTGTGTATATAAAAAAGAAAACTTAAGAATTATTAAACTAACACACACACACACACACATACACACATTGCATAGAATTGAAAAAGCCAACAGAAGACATAAAGCGCATAATGTAAAGAAATGTCTTAAAGGACACTGACTGACTTGGACAGCCGCTCAACAACTCAAGTTGATGGCATTTTCTCTGCTTACTCTCTAGCAAAGTACTTCCTTAAACATGAACTACTACAGTGTGATATCTAACATTCGCTACTGCAACATTCTCTAACATTCTTTTTCCTTTCCTTTTCTCGTAAGACAACAGAAAAGTTAGTTCTCGGGAAAAGTTGATATCTTAAAATATTCATCGGAAATTAACTTTAATGGAGAAATTTTTGCATCTTATTGTGAACAATCAACAAATTTTGATTTTGTAGCACGAAAATTCTGTTATGCTTTTACGCCGATAGAGGGCCAATGTTAAGTCTGATTGTTTAGAATTTTATAAATGTTCTAATTAAAAGAAAATGGATTTTAAAAATAAGTTTTCTTGATAAATGATGAATGAAAAAGAGTTTCAGAAAAGTGAATTTTTCACAATTGTTTTTACCCCTCGAACAGTTCGTTTAATTTTTGCGTGATTTCACTGTACTTTTGACAGTTGTACGTGTGTGTGTGTGAATGTCTGTCTGACTCGTATTGTCAAGCATGCTGGCAGACAGGACTTTGTGTCGGCTTGGTTAAGAATGCTCAAGCAAGTCAAAAAAGCGTTTCTATTTGTGAGTGAGTGAGTGCAAGTAAGCGTGCTTCAAGCATGCACAATGTCAAGATCTTTCAACTGTATTAGTCGGTGCGTATATGTGTGTCTGAGTGTGCGTGTGCGTGTGTGAGCTGTGTATAATGAGCTGCTGTTTAACATTTTAATTTCCGGCTCCGACCAACAACAATAACAAAAACAATTACAACAATATTTGTCTGCTCTGATTTTTTTCCTTTCTCTTTGAGTCGCACACCAAAGTATGCAAAAAGGTTCTTTTTGTTGTTGTTATTCTGCAATTATTTAAATGAGATTACCGCGACTTATGTAAAAGGAATCTGTAAGCATGACTTTTTAAGTTATGCACTTTTTTTTCTCCCTTTTTCCTTTGTTTGGTTTCGCTTTGCTGCGCCTTTTTACAGTCCTTATTGTAGTAGTGCATTTGTGTGTGTGTGTGTGTGTGTGTGCGGAAACTGATTATTCTATTATACATGATTATCCTCAGGATGGTCCATCAGCCCATTTCAACAGCGTTTGTGTTTGTTGGTTTTTTCCTTTGCCAAGAATTTCCATTCTTGGTTTTGTGCTTTTGCTGCAATCGTTAATTGTTTTGTTTGGCATTTGCTCATTTCAATGGCTTAGGCCAACATCAACATACGGCTAATGAGTACAATAGTCTTAATTGCTCTAATTGATTGGCACTAATTCGGTGCGCGGTTAAGGCAATAAGTACCAATGAGTACGTTCGTTGGCAAGCTTTGCTTTTGTATAAAGTTGGCTTTAATTGATTTGGCCAAACAAAAAAAAAGCCGACAAGGTGTCAGTTGTGGCTATTCAACCGGAGCTTCTCTGCACGAAGAAATAATGATTTTAATTGTGAAGTACAAGGGTTAAGTGAAGAGATTAACATAAAAACTTTCATATAATATTTATAGATCATTTTGATAATAGTGAATCGCTTTTTCTTTCTCTAAGCTTGTTTAACTAAATTCAATATTATTTTGGGATTTACTTATAACATAACATAAAGAAGTGAAATATGATGTGGTTTTTCGTCAAGCGCTGTTTTTTCTACTCCAGAACTTTCGAGACAACTGTTATATAAGAAGGTTTAATAAATTAGTTTCTTGAGCTCTGCGAATTTCTCAAGCACATGCTATTTTTAGATAGGGCAACTCATTGCTAGTGTAATTCAGGTTATTGAAAAACCAAAATGTTTGACTACAGCGCTTAAATCTGTTAAGTTACAGTATATCCATTGGATATAATATGAGATATGATATAATTAACTTTATCAATTGAGTGACTTAAAGCCTTTTTTAATAATCCGTTGAAAAATGACTTTTCTTTAAACACATTTTTTAAGCTTTAAAAGAACAAGTAATAATAATAACCGAAACTCATTTTAAACCCACACATATTGACTTTTAATCCTGTAGAACCGTCGACCACCAATAATGCAAAAAGTTTGCACATCAAATTTAACACAATCAAAAAAAAAAAAAAAAGAAAGAAAAAACCAAACAAAAAAAAAAAAAAAATGTAAATAAAAAAGAAAATCCTGTCTAAACTTGAATATAATAAACTCCGACAGCAGATTGTGTTACCCCACCCGCGCGTTCCCTAATCCAGCTCATGGCTATTGCTAAGCGAATTGCCTTTGTTAATGGACGCGCTTTTTTATACGCTGGTACAAAAAGACTGAAAGCTTTATCGTGTATTGTATTTGTATATATGTATTTACACATACAAATACAAAGATATAAATATGTATTTGTATATGTATATATTAGACAGTATGGTTATGTTGTATACAAACAGACATTTAGAGAATGAACTTATATTTTTCAGTGTAAGCAAAAAGTTGTTGCTTAATAATAAAACTTGTATTTTAAGGCGTACGTGTCTGGGAGCTGTAATGTGAGACTGGGAGACAAAGAAATACAAAAACCGGTTTACCATGACATGGTTGTGGAGCAAACGCACACGCACATACACACACACGTACGCATTTAGACGCCATGACGCCATTTTAATGAGTTCCATCATATGCCAAAAGCGTAGGTGGCCAAATGTATGCTTTACTTTTTGTTATGCGATACAATACGTGTGTCCGTCTGTAAAACACGTTTATCATACACACACACGCATGCAAAAATAAAAGATAATCACAACCGCCAAATAACAATTTAAGTATATTCATTACATAAATGCAACCCTAAGCGCTCACAAAAAATACTCAACTCATATATTTATTGCGCCCTGAAGCATGCTTGCAGCGGCACGAGAAGTGACAACACAAGCGAACAACCGAAAAAAACAAAACCATGAAAATCCTATTAATCAATGCTTTGTAAATTAGACAAAGTGGAAAATTTCAATTTCATTACGTGCTGTGATTTTGTGACGCTTCGCTCTCAGACACAAATACTTACTTACAGCACATCACAAGTATCTGAGTTCGTGCACATCCCTTAGTTTTGGCCAGTCAAGCCAACTACTTCAACACCTATTATTAAATTACCTTTTGTATGCAATTTGGTATTTGTGTGTGTGTGAATACGCGAAATCATGTTTATCCTTGTGCTAAGTGGTGTTTTTCCTCCTTTTTTTTTTGAATTTTTTTTGGGTGTTTTTCTGGCGCAATTTGCAATGAATTTCATTTCATTCGTTGCATGACATATGCTCTTTTCGAACCGCTCCCTTCATACCTTCCCTTCTGGTTGTCCCTTTCTCTCACACTCATAGTCACTATATCGGTCAACCTTTCTATATGTGATGTGTGTGTTCAGTCATGTACGCAAAAAAGTGGGTTTGGCCGTTGTCCTTTTATTGCCTTTTAGGTGCCAATTATTGTTGCCGAGTGTTGTTAATGGTGTTGTTGTTGTTGTTTTTGTTGTTGCTATTGCCGTTGACGTGTTCGTTTTTATCGAAATTATATAGGCGAGCTATCTGTCAGGGATTTATAAACGTTGTAATGAGTGTGTATTTTTGATCAAATCGTACTTATTTTAAGCGCACGTGTCATCGACTCAATTATTTACATTATAGCACCATTGAGACTAGATTGACTAACTTTTAATCCATACATGAGTTTTATTATATGATGGTGTACTCAAGGTTTATTTGCCAGTGTGGAACTGACTGACAATAATATAACAATCCTGAGTTGGAAACCAGTCTATTGTAAGGCATGCATTAAACAACCAATCCCTCTCTACTTATGGTTGTGATTAGCACTGTGGGACACACGCATGCATTAATGTATGATAGATAATATAGTGAGTTCATTCCCAGACCGATTCTCAAATATTCCTATAGATATGTTAAGATTGGTAAAATGTGTCTTAAGTTGAGTTCTCATCGCTAAAATTAAGAGCTGCTGACGTCTGAGTTAAGATATTTCTTAAGAAGTGCTCTAACTGTCTTATGATATCTATGCCAAAAAGTGAACATTTAAAGGATTTTCTTTAAAAATTCTCTCTCTTAACTTCTCCTCACATTTATTAACAGATCCTTAAGAATCGATCCGATAGTGTCTTAAAATATAAGATCTCAGTAAACAGATCAAGTCGAATATGTTCTTTGGAAACCCTCAATTATTTTGACGAGGGATACTTTTTGAGTACAGTTTATACTATAAGAACAATATCTCTGGGTGTTTTTTTTTATTGCTGTTTAAACTTTACAAGAGCGTAGACAATTCAAACAATTTAATACCGATTTGTAACATAAAGTTTTGCATATATTTTAAAAATTATTGCATAATTCGTTAGTCACAAAACTTTTCATCAACTCAATAAAATTTAACTACCGTAAATAAATTTTATTCCAAAAAATAAGAAGATAAATTCCTATAAACTTACTTCATGCTGACGTTGAAAACTAATGCCATCAAATGCAATGAAGTCAATAAAATACAAAATATCATCAAGACAAATCGCAAGAGGCAACGAGTGGAAAATAATATATATAAAATGCAACACATATCCTTACTCACACACACACACACACACACACACACACACGCTATTCAGTTGAATCAGAAAAACTCTTGAACACTCCTTGTCGAGTATTCCTTGAAGACGTGCTAATGGTTCCGTGCCTGATGCACGTTCATGAATAACTCGACAAGCAAACGAACTGACGGACAGACGGACAGACAGACTGACAGACCAACAAACAGAAAAATAGTCAGTCAGCATTAAAAGGTGTCAAATGATTGCAA
This sequence comes from Phortica magna, assembly GCA_037044515.1. Classification (NCBI taxonomy): domain Eukaryota; kingdom Metazoa; phylum Arthropoda; class Insecta; order Diptera; family Drosophilidae; genus Phortica; species Phortica magna. The sequence goes on from JBAMBP010002446.1 coordinate 46,711, forward strand.
CACACAGAATGACAAAAGGATGCGAAACGACATCAACAGCGTATTTTTATTATCCTGAACTAATTCTTAAGGCTTGCTCTCGCTCACGCGCACAGTTCAATGGCATAGCGCCGTCGCACTCTAAAGAAGATGCCATTGTCGCTGTCATTGCTGTTGCTTTGTCATTCGTTACACGTGCTTAGATTCATTTAATTTATTTAATACTTGAAAAATACGTTTTTTGTTGAGTTCAACATGCGTTCTGTTGCATTTTGAAATTGATAACGGTACGGTAAATGGCCAAGGGGTGTGGCACAACATAAATGTATTTCGCTGTCATTCGTCATGCTCACTTGGCTTGGCTGTTGTGCACTGCGTTTTTTTTCCGGTGTGCTCATGAATGAATGAGTTTTTAAATGAATGCCACAATTGGGGGGAGTTTATGTGCGAGTACTTGAAAATAATTCCTTCGGGATTTGTTACTTTTTACGCCTGCATTAAAGCTTTGTTTTTTCCCTTAATTTTAAGTGATTGGCGTGTGAGAACTTGAATGAAATATATAAAAAAAAGAAAATTGTACAAATCAAACACTTTGCACTATTTGGAATAGGAGAAGCTGACATACTAATTATACAGGGTGCTTCAAATTTGATTAGTCACCAGTTCAACCTCACTTATTGAAACGACAAACATTCAAATTCTACCAAAAGTTTAGAGTGTAGAGTTTAGGTAGAGTTATAAACGCAAAGCATAAAGAATTCGTGGTTCTATGCAAATTAGAGTTAAGAACGATTATTCTCTCTATAAACTATATACACTACAGAGGGCGCTGGTGTGCCAACAGTTTTTACATTTAAATTTGATTTCATACAGACCGGGATTCTTTGAAATACTCTTGCGGAGATCAGAGTTGTGCATCATTGAAAGCTGATTTTAGTGCAAAATGCAATCAGACTCGGATAATTGATATTCTTTACCTTTGAATTTGATAATAAAAATGCAATATCAATCAAAAGCCAACAATATGCTTTTTATAGGAACCTGCGACCATTTTCAATTAAATCTTACAATTGCTTTGGCATCATCAACGGCACAAGAGTCACAAAACTGATGAATGCCGCAAAAGTAACGACAATTTGACTGAACGAAGCCTCAACGCAAAATGAAATTCGCTCGAACGTCAAACGTCAACACATTGCAGTTTTTTCATAAAGAAAAAAGCACAGAAACGAAAAAAAAACAGAAACTGATTTCAGGCTAACCAAAGATACACAAAGGTGCGCCTTACATGTCATTCTTCCAACATGTCATTCAAGCTGCCGAGACCTTTGACCTTTTTGCACATCATTTTTCAAGTTGTCATGACACACACACTTGTATCATTTTCCACACTATGTACTTGGTGACCTTTAACGAATTAGCACACAAGCACTTGTGTGATAAATTTAGAATTTGCAATTAGCATTCATTCATTCATTCATTCATTTCTATGGTAATCTCGTAGCAAATTAAGAGCGAATTAACATGAAAATTGAACTGAGCCAAACCGGGCCAAAACCAAAACCAAAGCCACAACCGCAGCCAAGCGCTTATTACAAATAAATGTACTTAGTTAGCCAAGTTGAGGGCAATGACAAGCGAACGCCAAATTCATAACATAATTGCATTGCGCTTGAGCGAATTAAGACAATAATTGAAGTTTATATAATTTCGTTGTAAGTCGTACAGACGACAGCAGATGGGCATAATAATTCAAAATAATAATCTGCTTAGCACACCTTGACATTCAAAACAGTTGTAACAGCACGGCAGACATTTGACCGGGGCGGGGGTGGGTTGTCAATAATTAAAGCACTAAAATGATAAGAGCAACAACACCAACAACATAAACAACCATCAACAAGCACAACAAGAAGGCGAGCAGTGAAATAAGCCATGCCATTAAGTGCAAATCCAACAAAATGACGTCTGTGTGCCATTTATGTATTCTTTTTTTTTTTTGCTGTTTTTTGCGATTGCATGCAATGAGTTGTACGGCAACTTGGTGTCATGCCAAACCATACAGTTCGCACACGTCGCCACAATTAATACGTTTTCAAGGCCTCAGACTGCAAACCGTGCCAAGCAGCACTCATCAACAACGCTTCAATATAAATCCTCAAGCAAATACCACAAATGGTTGGTGTGCTGCTACACGCCATGTAGGAGAGCCGGACCCGGCTGTGTGACCAAACAGGTTACGGTTGCCGACCGACGTAAGCACGAAGGCAATAAAGTCCACCACGGATGTACGCACTTAATTGCAATGCTGTTGGTTACTATTCATACTGTCTGTCTGTCTGCCGGTCTGTCTGTTATAGTGTCGTGTAGTGTGGCAGTAAAACTGAAATGGCATGGCGACTATATTAGCTTAAAGGTATTAAAAGACAGGTAAGACAGACAGACTGACAGACTGACAGAAATGTGCTAAAAGCGTCAAACTCATGCATACATAAACTAATCTGTTTGCTTGTTTGTGCATGTGCGTGTGTGTGTGTGTGTGTGTGTGTCGTTACTTATGTAAATGTGTGTGCATGTATGTGTGTGGTTATGAGTCTTATTCATGCACTAAAGCAAAAATGCTTTCAAACCAAAATTTCTACGAATACAAATGATATTGTACATGTACGCCATGCGCATTGCCCCTGAGGTTAGACTACACTATTTTGTATGTGCATAATGTGGTTACAAGCAGCTCTTGCCACTGATTTTTCGCCCTTACTTTATTAGCCTTTTTTCTGCGAAATTAAGAAATGAATTCCATGAATGCGACATTGAAACATGTTCTGTAAACGAAAAGCATGGAATTAACGAAATTCTCAGCAAGTTGACACCATCATAAGCTTTTGTTTGTCAGCCATTTTGTTAATAATGTAAAACACCTTGAAGCGCTTTGTATCATACATTTTTTACTAATTTGTTGCAATATGCTAATTAGCTAAAGTGAAAATGAACATTTAACAGAGACGTTAGCATAGAAGACATAAATAGAAAAGTGCTATTGAAGTGCAGTTTAAGTAATCGTGTGAAATTCATTTGTTGACATCAACATGAGCGGTCTGGGTCCAGCTGCCTGTTGGCTTGCGCACAAGCGCATCGAATCGTGGTCACGCATGGCCAAGGAGCGCGTCGGTGCGGTCCGACGTGTAACGCTCGATCGCAATTCGGAGGATAATGGCAGCACCAGCAATGGCAATGGCAGCACCAGCGGCGCGGCTACCAGCAGTTCGGCTGGCGCAGCAGCCGCAGTGGCGGCGGTAACGTCAACAACGCCGCCGCCGCAGCCAATGACGCCGCCGCCATCGGCCTCATCGGTGACATCGACAACCAGTGGCATTGGCAGCGTATCGGCGGGCAGTTGCAGTGACAGTTGTGATCTGCCAACGGACTCGGAGGTTAAAACGCATATACGAAAAGCGCAATTAATTATAATAATGACAAATTGACGTTTAATGAAATGTGTTTTGCTTTGTGTTTTATAGGAGGTGAACTTTACCAAAGAGTCGCAGCCTATACAGCCGCCAACGCAACTGCAGATGGGCGGCAGTTCAACGCATGCCGATGTGCTGCGCGGACCCGCCGAAGTCTTTCACAGTCCATTGCATTTGCATCATCAGAGCCGTTCGTTTCCGCCGCGCTTGCAGCGCACGCCATCGATTTCGAGCCAGAGCAGCGTGGACAGCGCACCCTCCAGGCATTCGGTGAGTGTATAAGCCGCTTAAGGCAGCCGCACACACACATTAATGCAACGCATTCATTTGTTGCCAATTTCTAGGGACATCGCGGCTCCTCGCCACAAATACGCACATTCGGACCCGATGGCCGCAGCTCGTTGCCCAGTGAACCGGCTTTTCCGCATCACGTGAGTGTAATGCATCGCATCGCCAACGCCAACAGTGTGCCATTTTGCATATCAAGTTCACTTTTCATCCACAGTTGGCACGCTCGCCCAGTCCCATGCGCACCATTTCACTGGATGCACGCTGCGGCAGTCCAGCGTCGACCGATGTCAGCGACTTACGTACGCCCAGTCCCTCGCAGAGCAGCCTTGCCTCGCTGGCTGGCGGCTCTGCCACGAACATGAGCATGAATTCGACGCGTATGCCTGCTGGTGGTCGTTGCCTGTCGCCTTTATTGATACCGCCACGTCCGCAGGCGGGCATCGATCCGGCCATGGGGCCTGCCTCGCCGCTGGGCGCTCTGCAGCCGGACTTGTATCGCGTGCAGGATGGCCCGGTCTACTTGAATGCGCCGGAATCATGTCCGGCATTGGGTCGTCTACACTTGCGCATGAAGTACGATTATCAGCTGTTCGACTTGACCGTGCATCTTATCGAAGGTAAGCAAATGCGCACACGCCATAACACTTTTCTTATCAAAACTAACCGCAGCACATAATCTCTGTTCGATCGATGAGGGCGGCTTTCGCGATCCCTATGTGCGACTCATGCTGCTGCCTGGCGTCGACAATCGCAAGCGTCAGACACACATTCATCGCGGCGAATCGAATCCTTACTTTGATCAGCACTTCAAATTTCCTGTTTCGCGCGACCAATTGCAAGGCAAAGAGTTGATCCTGCAAGTGCTCGACTATGATCGCTACTCGCATAATGACATTATCGGCGAAGTGCGCGTCTCGGTCGATGAATTAGATCTATCCAAATCGGTTGAGGTAAGTCTACAGCTGCTTTGTCTTACATGATAATCTTTTCATCGTACCATTGTTAGATTTGGGGTGATCTTTTGCGCACAAAGAAACCGAAAGAAGATCGTCCAGAGCTACTTTGCTCGCTCAACTATTTGCCACAAGCCGAACGTCTGACTATTGTTATTATGAAGGCACGCAACTTGGACACCGTACAGGAACCTTATGTCAAGGTGAGTGTGTGTGTGTGTGTGTCTGCTATTTCCGCCTTTCAGCTTATAATTTATACAAAAACATTTACAGATCTATCTTATTCAAAATGGCAAGCGCGTTAAGAAGAAGAAGACCAGCATAACCAAGTCCGATGATCCCACAAATCCCATCTGGAATGAGGCATTCACATTTAATTTGCAATCAAACTATTTACATAATGCCGCCATTGAGGTAAGTAATGAAAAATCTCTGACGTGGGTAATGAAGGAAAAGTAGTAACGAGAAACACTTTGCTGATATAAAATTTAATTAAGCCACAAGAACTTGTATAAAAACCAGCCAAGTGAAGTGCTTACACTGAAATGGCGGTTGTGTAAGAACGTTTGCCCTCAACTCAACGCGTGGGCCATCAAACTGCCAAAACTACTTGGTCGCTGTGTGCCGCATGCCTGCCCCTTTGCCAATTGGCGGCGCGGAATCATGAAAGGAGAAGATGAAAATTAAATGAATGTGCGAAAAATGTTTCAAAGAAACAGGTGCACTCCAGCGAAAGTTGTAAAAGTTTCAATTTACAAAAGTTCAACTAATAAAAAGTGCCAAACAGATTACCAAAACCTTAAATGTCTAACATTAACCTTTGACCTTATGCAAGTTTACACGCACTGACATGTCACTATGGCGACAGCGTCGGTCAGGCCTATGTGTGCGTGTGCGTATGCGTGTGTGTGTTTGTTTATAGCAAAAATTTTCACAATTTCGTTGTTGGCACATTGAACTTTCTGTGCTCTATTTTTGCCACCACTAATTTCAACTTTGAAAAGTATACGAAAGTTTGAAAGGTTTCATTGACTTGTTTTAATTAACGCTTAATTAAAAATCTCGGCAATTCGTTGCATCAAACATACAGTTCAGTACTTAATGAAGCACTTTTCTTTCACTCCTCACCCTCTGCCGCCGCTGTTTATTGATTACGCATGCACGCTTTAGATATATGTGGTCGGCGCTGGCAGCGAGGCAACGGAAATCGGTTGTTGCGGCCTCGGTCCACAGGAGAGCGGCACCGGTTGCCAACACTGGCATGACATGATTAACAATGCACGCAAACCGACGGCCATGTGGCATTACATACGTTAATAATATAAAAAACTAATAATACTAATTAAACCATTTGCAAGCGTGTAATTTAATTTAAACAAAACTAAGTAATTTAATTATGTATAATAATATTAAATTAATATGTGTAAATGATGCATCAGCAAAATACAACAAAAACACTTAAAAAAAACTGCGCGGTTGCTAAACTTAATTAAAGGCTTTGTGTCACATGCCCGAATGAGTTTAATTTAAAATTTATAGTCTTCTTAAATATTTATGTAAAAACAAAAACAAAAACAAACAAAAACGAAAATTAAATCCAATTAGCTATTCAATAATGAAAGTTAAGCATAAAAGGAAGTTTGAAAATTTGTTTTACCAAAACTTTAAAGAGTTGTCAACTTGCATATTTCTAACATCAATTAGGGTATTTATTAATTTTCGCAACTTTCGCAAAAATTCAGGTAAAGTTGCAAAGTCGTTACATGAGCTGTTTCAACAGTTTTATTACTTTTCTGTGTTGAAATAATGTAATTTCGCATATTATCAAAGGTAACTACTCAAATTTTGTTATATGACAATATGAGTAGATATATTCATACTAGCAAATGTGCAAAATGTATTGGCTTGGCAAAGCCCTAAGAAATGTTTATTGCTTTTGCCTGAGCTACACAACCAGTGCGAAGTGAATTGACTAAAACACGCGAAAACTCAAGTCTTACCTTATGAATACTAGATTTCTCTATATGTATTACAAATAAATTGATCATTTCAAATCTGCTGTTGCTATTCGTTACAGAGTTCTGTTAGCTAACATACTATTCAAGAATCTCTTAATAGAAACAGTCTTAGGCAGCTTAAGACTCATTTGACTCATTTGAAGAGCTCTCTATATTGAGACTTGAATTTAACTGTACGAAATTTATAATTTCCTTATTAAATTGAGAAAAACATTACTTGGCAACTCTTTTTTGTGCTTTTAAATTAGCAAACAACTTGTATGCTTAACTAATGAATAAATTATTATAAGTAAATTAATCAAATAAGCGAAAAACTGTTTAAAAACAGTATAAGCTGCTATTGACTACTGTACTATGAGTGTCTACGTCCATAAAAAAAAAATATTTTTACAAATGTGTATTAAAAATAAACTCAAAAACATAAAATAAACTTTATAAATTATTCTAAAAAAAAAGAAAATAGCATTTCATATGTGTAAATTGTAAATATATTCTCGAACTAAGGGATAACAACGTCGAAAGTAAAATCGAAAATATTTTTAATCAAATTTTTACATCAAGACCAAAAATCAAAGGCACAAAATCAAATTCAAAAAGTTTCTTACACATTTTAACCCCCCTTGCTGTAAGTAGGGTGCCCAAAGAGCGGCAAATTTTGAACGTTGACAAATGCCAATTGTATTTCGCTCGCTTGCTCAATTTGACATTTACACTAAATGCAGGAATGTCAAGAAAAGTCTCATAAAGAAGCAAACAAAAAACAAGAAAAAAAAACTTCAGTTGACATTTTAATTGAAACTGCACTTGAATGCGACTTCATATTCATATAAGACGATATGAAAAAAAAGAAAGAAAGAATTAAGTACTTAAGCGTTTTTTCAAGCATTTGTTGTACATTTATTATTATTATTATTATATACAATAATGATATGCAAACTCGTACTTGGTGCTCAAAACGATCGTCAATCATAATTCCACTGAGCAAAGTGAAAGGTATAAGCAAAGAGTGCGCAACCCTCGTGTTGCTTAAAGAACATTTGTGCGAGTGAATCGCCTTTTGTGTTTGGCTGGCGACATTTGACAAATTGCTGCCTTTTCTTTTCGTCCTGTCACAAGGAAACGTCAAGACGAGCGCGTTGACAGCGTTGAGTGCTTGTAGCAGCATGCGTTTTTGTATATGTACATGTATATGTGTATATTAGTGTGTATGTTTGTTGAATGAAATCTTATTAGTTAACTTGTGGAATTTTTAATTCCTTTTTTGAAATGACATAAGATGAAACATTTGCAAAACAAAAAAAAAATAATTTTTGAAACGAAACTTTGTTGAAATATATAAATAATTAATTTATAAAATATAAAATAATAAATAAAATAAAATCGTGAAACCCAAAATGTAAAATTTTCACACAAATACAAAAACAAAAGTCGCAAAAATTAACAACAGCAAAAATGCTTAATTGTAAAAATTTTATTAAGCTGACATAAAAATAAGTATTAAACAAAAAAATATTAATAACAAAGTACCTTTATATATTCACTCTCCTAATAAGCGATTTGCTTCAAGAAATACTTACTGAAGTTAATTTTTCTAAGGATCGTTCTTATAGAAAATATCCTCACTACTAAAATATAATGGTTAAAGATTTCTGAATAAATTAAAAAAAAAAACCCAGAAAAAAATACCCCATTTTAACTCTACACATGAAGTTCATTTGGTTTTTGTCTTTGCTAAAAATATAACTAGTATAAGATCAACTGCTAAGAATTTATGAAAATAGGGAAATTTCGTTATTTTTTTTTTTATTTTCGTAGGAAAAAAAATTCAAATTTCAGTGTTAAACCAAAGAAGAAACCGTTACCAAGCTATAATACATAAATATTTTATAATATTTTATTATAGATATATATATATGAAATGAAAACAAGTGCGTTAAGAAGTATTAAATAGTCACAAAAAAAATATTTTCATGCAAATTAACAAATTTCCTCGTTAGAAATACTTGGCTTTTGTTAACTATAACTTTCGTGTTATTATTAGCAGTACTTTTATACGTCATATATTAACTATATAGATTATGTAAGATAACAAAATTTGTAGTTAATGAAATAATCTTCTTAAAACACAACAGATCCTCAAATACATACCAAGCCACTAAGAGCGCTTGTTGTTTCATACCTATTGGCACACCGTTAGTAAACTGAAGCCGTCAAAAATTCAAGGTTTAACAGCGATACAAGGTTTTTAAAACAGATAAGGCAAAAGTTATAATAACAAATATTTAAATATTTATTGTTAAAAAAAAAATATTTACATATTTTGTGTTGGTCTCAATGTCAACTGTAACGTTAATTGCTCAAAATTAACAAAACCAAAAATAAAAAAAAAATAAAATAAATAAATCATTGTTAAAAAACCAAACAAAAAACAAACAGAATGAATAAATAAATTTGAAAAAGCGACATTAAAATATTATGCTGAAGTACCTCAAAGTCAAAAATGTCGTATAATATTTATTGGACATAAAAAATAAATAAATAATATAATAAAATAATGAAAACCATAATTGTATTTATTTATATACTTACAACAATAAACTGTACTGTTATTAACGACATAAAGGGAAATTGTCAAACAAAAAAAAAGAAATAAAGAAAATAAAAACAAAAATGCTATTGATGAAAATTAAAATGATTTGAATGAAAACTAAAAATAATTATTAAAAAAATGTTATAAAATTGTGTGTGCTAAAACACTGAAAAAAGTATCGAAGCAGTTATTGAGCTATTTGTATGTTGAAGCAGGTTTTTGGTTTTTGTTGAGACTAAAATTAAAAATGCATAAAATATACATAAATAAACTGAACTATTAAATAACAAATAAATATAAAGTAAAATATTGTAAAGAAAATAACCAAAACCAACAGCGAAAAAGTTAAAAAACAAAAAAATTTAAATCAAATAAAAAAATTGTGCACAGGAAAATGAGCGAAGCGCAAAAGAATAAAACACCAGAAAATTTACATATTATACAAACAAAAAACAAAAAAAAAAAGTATGACATATTAAAATGTTTAAACAATTATATAAATGTGTATTAAATTATTAATAAAATATTACTACTAACAAATTTTTGTATCCGAATTATTTTTGATTAACCAAAGTGAGTAAGGCAGTGTTCAAATTACTGTTACGTCCGGTTTATCAACTGGCCGGATTATCGAAATTCTATTGTACTAATCTAAAAACTTTTAATAATTTCAGATGTCCTACTTGGATCAAATTGAATACGGAAACTAGTATTTAAAAAGGAATAATTTTGTTTTCGACAGTTTTTTGCAATATAGGAAAGAACAGGTAATTTTGATTATAACACCAATTTTATATTAACTTATTAACATCATTATTAAACTTTGCATATTATTCGCAGTTTCATTTAATATCCTGACTGAACCTTTCAGTTCGGGCAAAAACCATTAATTCAATGATATTTATCCGGAAAATCAATTTTTATAAACTAAAAACGTAACGGTTTTTTTTTAAATTCAACACAGAAATGAATGAATCCATTAAATAAAATTCAAAAAAATTTACATATTAAAAAGTTTAAATTTGCACAGGGCTTCTATAAAACATGCTGCATTCTACTATTAACATGCGATGTAAGACTTAGCATGGACAAACACTTTTCTGGCGTCGATAGTACAGTTTACAAGTTTGTTATCCGCCGGCAACTGTTCTGTTTCACCTTTCCATTTTGTTTCACTTTAAGTGTCCAACTAGA
>JBAMBP010002452.1:0-19169 GCA_037044515.1 Phortica magna
AGTACATGATATGCGCTCTGTACAACTCATGGTCTTTGATGAAGAACTGGACAACGCTATTGGAAGGAATACGTCAACATAACAACAGTATGTTCTTTGGCAAACTGAAATGTTTTCGTTTGCTTCTTGTGCGTTGCCTATGTCTCTTCCCAATTCTTATAATATACTCACCGCGAACGATTTTTGTGCGTTGCTCGTGTCTCTCTCTTATAAACAAAATCATTTGACTCGCCGTCGCACAGTGGGGCCTTTTGAGTTTTTACGTTGCAAAAATCATATATTCTGAACGAATAAAAATGATTGCATGACATTTTTTTGTTTAAAAGGTAAATACTTAAGTTTTAAAAAAAGTCATCCAGACCCAGCATGATCGAACTACTATAACTAGTAGTCCGCATACGAAAAGAAGAAGAAAAATTATCAAAATTGAAATCGTTGTAAAAAAAACTTTTTTGTTTTGTGGGATAGAGCTCTGAAATTTCACAAGTAGTACCTTATGTGCCCAAACTAAATGTCTGAGAGTTTCATTGTAATGAGACCACTGGATATGGTCCCTGCCATACAACATGAAGAAGAGGAAAGGAAGAAATTTTAAGTCATTGTATGGGAAACTTTTTTGTTGTTCAAGATAGAGATTTGAAATTTAAAGGGAAGTCTTCCTTTGTACCTAGGCCAAATCTCTGTAAGAATTATTGCGATCGGAGCATTGGAACTAGAAGCTGCCATACAAAATGAAGAAGAGGAAGAGAAGAATGACCTTTTACCACAAATTACACTGCCTATAAACATAACAGGATTCCTTCCTTAGTAATTATGGAGTCTATTATGCCAAATCTGAAAGCATTTTTGAGCATTTTTAGAGTTTGTACACCAAAGTTGAAAAACACTCGGAAAATATACAGATAGTTCAGAAAACATCCATTAAAAAACGAAAAATTGCATTCTTTCATATTTAGAATATAAACTATATTATTAGAACCTAAAAACATAAATTAACAGATAATGATTCGAGTTCTAGTTTCTCTGATATTCCAACTCCAAGATGCCAAATTTTCGAAAAATTCAGTAAAAAACACCTCGATTGGTCTCAAGGACGGGGCGGGGTCTTAGTGTTTTAACACGTGGGTCAAAAATGGGTCACGTAACTTGGGTACGTTTCCTAATATACTTTTAAACGTTTTCACAGTTATCCTTATTAGAAAATCCTTTTTATAAATTTTCCAATATAAATCATATGCGCAGCAATGTAGTCAAACTTCACTACATTTTGTAATCTCGTATCTCGTCTTCTTTCAGAGAAGTCGCATTTTTAAGTTCTTCGCTGTATGGGCGGTACCACGCCCTTGTGACCGATTCTTATAAAACTTTCGATAATATTCTGGAATAAATAAAATCACGTAACTGCAAAATTTGGTTTGTTTATATTCAAGAACAAAAAAGGTTTTCTATCAAAAACCATCTTTTTGTCCGATCGTTCCTGTGGGAGCTATATGGTATCCCAATCTTGATCATTTTCTTTGCTTATGTCATTGTGGTCCGATCGAAATAATTCTGAGACATACAATGCCTGGATATATCTGAAAAACTTCTGCGTTTAAATTTTTTCGATATGCTTAAAACTCTAGGAGGAGTTTGCATTGAAACAGACAGACGTTGTATGGACGGTACCACGCCCTTATGTGCGATTTTTATTAAATTCTGGATTTTAGTCAGGCATTAATAAAAACACATAATAGCAAAGTTTGGTTTGCTTATATCCATGAACAAAAAAGTTGTTCTAACAAAAACTGTATTTTTAACCGATCGTTCCTATAGGAAAAAAAAGTGTTTGTGCAAAATATTGAGTCGATAACTCCAAAAACACGCTGTTTTTCAAGCAAAAACTTAATTTTTGACCAATCCTTCCTATAGTATCTTGATCTTGACCATTTTTGCACTGTATTTTTGTTGATGTCAGAGAAGTCTTTGTGCAAAATATTGAGTCGATAACTCCAAAAACACGCGGTTTTTTAAGCAAAAACATCGTTTTTGAACGATCGGTTCTATGGGAGCTATATGCTATAGTCATCCGATCAAACTGATTTTACATACCAAATACCTGCAAAGAGAAGAAAATTTTCTGCGTTTAAATTGTTTTGCTAACTTTAAAACTCTGGGTAGAAATCGCATTGAAACAGACAGACAGACATACAGACGGACAGACGGACATCGTTATTTGAATTCGTCTCGTCGTGCTGATAAAGAATATATACTTTATATAGTCAAAGATGTCTCCTTCTCTGCGTTGCAAACTTCATGACAAAGTTAATATACTCTTTTTGTAAGAGTATAAAAATGGGACTTCTCTGTTAACAGACGAGATTCAAGATTGAAAAATGTATTTAAGTTTGACTACATTGCCTTCTTTAGGACAAATTAGAAAATCGGCGTGGCCACATAAGTACATAAGTTTCGGTATAGCCGAAAAGAACTCCCTTACTGGTTTATTTTTCATTTGATTAGCTTATGAAATATAAAAAAAATGTATTTTAAACTATAATTTAGGTTATAAACAAAAATAAGAAGCGGGCGGCTTCGAACCTCGGTCTTCATACTTAGGTTCCATCGTTTTAACCACCAAATTTTTAGTTGTCGATATTAACTCGCTGTAAGACACTTGAATTTCGTTTTGTTTCTGTTATTGCGCGCGCTGTTAAAATGTTGTCATATGTGCATACATTTCTTCAATTTTCTTTTTATTAGTGTATCTGATCAAGATGATTTGAGTATTACTGAAATATTCTTTATAAGTTATGATTGAAGGATTTTAAATCAGCAATTACATTTTTATATAATTCAATAAGAAATGAGATAAAATGCCCATTTTGATACATTTTTAAGATTTTCTCAAAAACCAGTCATTAAATCTTCTTGAAATTTTCACAGGATATTTTTGAATTATATGTCCTTAAAATGTATATAGTGTGATATTTCCGATTTTTTTCGTTTTTGCATTATTCAAGAAAATGTGCAAAAAATTACCATTTTCGGTACATTTATTCAATTTCCTCAATAACCATACACGACTTGCTCAAATTTTTACAGAAAACTGCCTAGGTGTCCACCAACGCAATGCAATAGTGGCATATTTCCGATTTTCTTCTCTTTCTCGAAATATTACTATAAAAATAATGAAACACGTAATGTTAAATTTTTATATGATTAGAAAAGCTTTAATTTTTTATTTACGCATACAAAATGTACGTAGTAACTGAATAAATATTATTACTTAACTTTTATTGAAACACCCATGCAAAATGTTCATAAAATAATAATATAAAAGTAAAAATAGCAACACACTATAAACTCCAAATACACCGTTCCAGGAACAATATAAAAATTTGGTTGCTGAGAACGTGTTGCTAACTTCACGCAGCTCGTTTTTAACACAAACACGAAAGCGAATTTTTATACTCTTCACGAAGTGAAAAGTATTATAGTTTTGTCACGAAGTTTGTAACACACAGAAGGAGGCGTGGCCGACTCTACAAAGTATATATATTCTTGATCAGGATGACAAGACGAGTTGATATAGCCATGTCCGTCTGTCCATCTGTCTGTCTGTCCGTCTGTCTGTATGTATGCAAACTCCTCCCTCAGTTTTTAAGCTATCGACCTGAAACTTTGCACAGACCCTTGTATTTTATTACGATGACACATTGGTCGGAACCAGCGAGATCGGACCACTGGAACTGGTAGCCACCATACGAAAAGAAGAAGAAAAAAAAAATTGTTTGCCAAGATAGAGCGCTGAAATTATACAAGTAGTGATAAACCGTAGCCAGGCTAAATGCCTGAAAGTTTCATTGAGATCGGAATACTGGAACTGGTACCTGCCATACAAAATGAAGAAGAGGAAGAGAAGCAAAGTTTAAATCGTTGTATGGGAAACTTTTTTATTTCTTAAGATAGAGTGTTAAAATTTCAAAAGTAGTAATTTAGTGTTACCAGATCAAATACCTGGAAGTTTCATTGAGATCGGGCTACTGGAACTGGTACCTGACAAGTGCAAAATGAAGAAGAGGAAGAGAAGCAAAGTTTAAATCGTTGTATGGGAAACTTTTTTGTTTCTGAAGTTAGGGTGCTGAAATTACAAAAGTAGTAATTTTGTGTCATCAGATCAAATGCCTGCATTGTTTCATTGAGATCGGACTACTGGAACTGGGACCTGCCATACAAAATGAAGAAGAGGAAGAGTAGCAAAATTTAAGTCGTTCTACGGAAAACTTTTTTGTTTTTTAACTAATCGACTTGAACCTTCACACTTATATTTATAATGTGGCTTAAAACCTATTTTTAAATCAAAATGGGCGTGGCACCCCCCACATATGACCAAAACAAATAGTTCCCATATATCTGGCACTCAATGAGGTATAACAACGAAAACTGATCTGTAGGCTATGTGAACAAAAAGAAATAAGATTCCAAAAATAAAATGGGTGTACCACAAAAGGTGTCGTGAAGAGTATACATCTTCGGCAAGGCCGAAGATAACGTCCTTACTGGTTTTAAATATGTCTGCGTCCGGTTGTTGGACCGTTTGGTCAATGGTACAATTGAAATTTGACCGGTTATAACGGCTGTCCGTAATTAGGAGTTTCACTGTATAATGGTTTTCATCGTTTATGCATCTGTAAACAAAAATCTCATATCTGCGTGCATCGTTATTGAATTATCTCAAGTTGTACGTGTCTAAACGCACACATTCGGCAATATGATGCTTTGTGGAGATGCGTTGGAGAAAAAAACAAATGTGTTTATTGAGCATTTGAGGCCCTGTCTGCGTTTCGTCGACCTAACGACTGCTGGTCATAATAGGGGGCGCTGTTAGCGAATAATTCGGATTGAAATGACGGCTCGGTAAATCTTTGAGCACTTTGGAGAAGAAGATAAAAATTGGAGTCCATTTCAAGAGGAAATGCTAATTCATAAGTGCGGTGTGCACGCGCAGTATGCGTATTCAATTCACTACCACTCTAAACTTACCTACACTTTGCGTGTAAAAAAAGTGTCAGCTTTGTACTTATGAATACGATAAATTTTGCTGCGCTGCAGTTTGCATTTGTGAATAAACCCGAATATATGCATCGAGCTATCCGAGTTTGCTTCTGAAAGAAGCGATACTCACTGCGTTTGCCGTTGTACTCTATTATTCGCACAGTTAATGTTATCTAGTCTACAATTTAAAAAAAATCAATTTTTATACTCTTGCAAAAAGAGTATATTAACTTTGTCATGAAGTTTGCAACGCAGTGAAGGAGACATCTTTGACTATATAAAGTATATATATTCTTGATCAGCACGACGAGACGAGTTCAAATAACGATGTCCGTCTGTCCGTCTGTATGTCTGTCTGTCTGTTTCTTTGCGATTTCCAGCCAGAGTTTTAAAGTTAGCAAAACAATTTAAACGCAGAAAATTTTCTTTTCCTTGCAGGTATTTGGTATGTAAAATCAGTTTGATCGGATGACTATAGCATATAGCTCCCATAGAACCGATCGTTCAAAAATGATGTTTTTGCTTAAAAAACCGCGTGTTTTTGGAGTTATCGACTCAATATTTTGCACAAAAACTTTTTTGACATCAACAAAAATACAGTGCAAAATGTCAAGATGTGGCTACTATATCATATAGCTCCTATAGGAACGATCGGTTAAAAATACAGTTTTTGTTAGAAAAACTTTTTATACCCTGTACATACTGTACCAGGGTATATTGTGTTTGTTTGTGTTTTTATGTCAATGGCTATATCTCCGAAATTAATAAAGGCACTGACCTGAAATTTAGTAAGTGGGCAAAGTATTTATAACTTCATAAGACTGCATACCAGAAAATACCATTTTGTATTTGGACTACCCATTAGAGGTCGGCAAACTTAAATTATGGGTAAATTCCAGTTTATTTTGATTTAAATATGTATATCTCCACAACTATGAAATATACATGTCTGAAATTTTGTATGCAGGTTCAGTTAATATACGTCCTTTTAACTGCATACCGAAAAACACCCCTTTATTTCATGGCTTCACCCCACAGAGATCAACAAACTCGAATTTTTCGAAAATTACTCACTTTTGACTGATTTTTTTGATATTTGGAACACCATTTATATAGATGAGGGTATGTGCAGGGTATTATATGGTTGAGTATACTCAACTATACTGCCCTTACTAGTTTGTTCATGGATATAAGCAAACCAAACTTTGCTGTTACGTGTTTTTATTAATGCCTGACTAAAATCCAGAATTTAATAAAAATCGGACATAAGGGCGTGGTACCGTCCATACAACTAAAAACTTAAAAATTGGCTTTCTCTGTAAACAGACGAGATACAAGATTGGAAAATGTAGTGAAGTTTGACTACATTGCCTTCTTTAAGACAAATCATAAAATGGGCGTGGCTATGTATATGATTCTTTTTGGAAAATTATAAAAGGATTTCCTAATAAGAATAATTGTGAAAACGTTTGCAAGAGTATATAAGTGTCGGCATAGCCGAAAATAGCTCCCTTACTGTTTTTTTTTTGCATTTTATAATGAATTTGTTTGTGATGTAAAGTAATATTAACGCGTCAAGCCGAACGAACCCTTAAACGCGATTAACATGGTATTTCTAATCATCCGATTAACTTCAAATTTTGAAAGAATTGTGGCACGAGCTAGAGATTTTGAAAACAAAAGTTTCCTTACTATTTTTAAAATCTTCGAAAAGGTAAAAAAGCGGCCGACAAGCATTTTTAAAGCCGTTATACGACGCAGAGAACGAGACATCCCCGACTATATAAAGTATATATAGTCTTGATCAACACAACAAGATGTGTTCATATCCAACTGTCTGTTTCAGTGCAAAGTTCTCTTAGAGTTTAAAACAAATCGACAAAATTTAAACTCAGAAATTCTTCAGATATGTATCTCAATCGAACCACTATAGCATATAAAGGTTTTGGTTTGAAAAATGGTGTGTTTTTGGAGAAATTGACTCAATATTTTGCATAAATACTTCCTGACATAAACAAAGATAATGTGCGAAAAGGTCAAGATCGGGTTACTATAGCATATAGCTCCCATAGGAACGATCGGTCAAAAATACGGTTTTTGTTAGAAAACCTTGCTTGTTCCTTCTCAGCGTTATTTGTAAGTTCATGACGAAGTTAATGTACTCATTTTTGCAAGAGTATATTAAGTGATAGAAAATGTCTATGGCTACTCGAAAGTGTTTCTCGGTTAGCTCGGAAGGTAACCTTATTTTCCTGTGTCATATTATGGCATTCGGGTTCGTCTTTAATGTGGCGATAAAATAGCTAATAGCCTAATTGATTCTAATGGCAGTAAGAACAGTCCAGAGGGCACAGATACGGGCTGTCTTGAAATCGAATGAATTATACAACAATGGATATTATTAATTTCTTTGATTAATCTATTATGCACTAATTTTTGAAACACATAAAAGAGTTGATGTTCTTTTAACTGACTTATTTGAAGTTTCCACTGAATTGGCTAATACGGAAAATCAATCGCTGTGCCAACGATTGACGTTAAGAAAAGTACAGACATGGTTTAATACTACGATGACTGAATCTCATATTAATGAGGAACAATGGCATTTAAATAATTATAACCATATGAATTTGGATTTCCCTTAAAGGTTTATAATTGTTAAATGCGTACAAATGGAAAATTGTTAATATGGAACTGGAGTTCGAATAAAAAGTTGTCCAAGAGTTTCCAAAAACACAAAAAAAAACTTAAATACTAAATTATAGGATGAATAGGTCTATAGCCAAAAATATGAAGTGTTTCACGATATGGGTGATGGCACGCTCTTTTATTCGATTCTTATAAAACTTTGGAATATAGTTAAATATTAATAAAAACACAAGCTTCATCTGTTTATATTTACGAACAAAAAACGAAAAAGTATAAGCGCAGATTTGTAGATTGAAGTTTAATTTTTAAAATTATGTGCAATATTTACAACAAGGTATGTAAGTCCCCACCTGGTTTTGGAACAGTTCTTTTCTGTTGTAATAGACAGTTTAGTTAACATTTAAACTAAACACATAGCATAAAAAAGGAGATACAACTTTCAAAATTTGGACGCTGGGAAGGATTTTCATTACAACCAAAGAAAATTCCATACAAAATGTATGAAAGTGCTTATTGTGGGGCTTGGTACCAAAATCGTACTCAAACAAGAAAAAAGTGAATCGGAATCGATGGTAACATAAGTTAACATAGGTGGTAGACAAAAGGAAGGCTACTCGAAGTATAAAAGTACGCGGGTTCCATTTAAGCGGAGAGGCACTGCATATCTCTAGAACCATATGTCCTACAATAATAAAATTTTGTATGTGTGCTGTATGGATTGAGTAGAATGAGATTCAATCACAAAATGGGTGTGGCCACGCCCTCATATACCCAAAATGGAAACACGTTATATCTCTGGAGCCTATTGGTCTAGAGAAGTAAAATTGGGTAGGTATGATGTTGAAGGGAAATTAAATCAGTTTCGATTAAAAGTGGGCGGCGTAAACGCCGTGTTATAGCCGTTAAAAGTTGAAGGTACAGGGTATGCCGAAGTCGAGCACTCTCGACAGAAATTCTTTACGGGTTTTATTTTAGTTATTTAATTTTGTTTTATACTTTTTTAATTTAAATGCAAAAATAAATTAAGTTCAGTTTGGAGAAAAACAAAAATTACTTCCGTTCACTCATAATTTTCTGCACACTATTCAATTGTTCCTAATAACATGAGTGCAAGAAACTTATCTTTTCAAGGAGTCTGATCATAATGGTGCAAACAAATATTCCTTTGTAATCGGTAAGATAGTCGCATCTTTGACAAAATGGTTGTTGTTGATAATCTCATTTTTCATAATTTTAAGCTTTAAAAAACACATGTCAGGAAAATTCAGGCTGCCGCAGAATTCCGTTTCATAATGATGACACATAACTCTTTAGTCTTGTGAATAGTTTTTGCGACTAATTTTAAATTTTTTTCTTAAGGCAATTTCGATTTATGAATGAGATAGAAATGAGATTAAATTTGTAGTAGGATTCATGGTTCCAGAGATAAAAGCGTTTTATCGGCGAGGTATTGTTGGGTTTGAAGCCCAAGGAGAGTATGCTCCAAATTTGATGTTTCTATCTTAAAAAAAAAAACAACAAAGAAATTGGAACTCTTGTAATTTTTTTTTTAGCAGAAGTAGCTACAATTTTTTGCCCTTCACCCCTTAATTAGGCCCCGGAGTGGAACCTCAAAATAAGCTTGATTGGCGTAATGAAGCAGAATCGATGTGATCTATTATAGTTCTCGAAATCGAAGCCTTCATACAGACAGGCGGACATGGCTGAATCGAATTCTCTTTCGATACTGATTAATAGTATATGTATGTATATTTCATAGGGTCTTCCATGCCTCCTTCTAGGTATAACAAATAAAATTCAGGGTACAAAAGAATGTTGAAGTTCATTCATGATGACCCCTGGAGCCTTTCGATTAACTTTTACGAGGTTTTACTGTATTTGTTCTTCCAATTACAATATCTTTACATTTTGTATCTAGAATATATATTATTCTGGATTACATGAAAATGAACTCCGATGTGAAAACTGGTCGTAATGTTATACAATGTATATGATTATATATTAAAGCCGGACAGCCGTGTTGTTACTCGTTTTAATAAAAATGTTGTTTGCACTCGTTTTCGAACTTCTGTTGCAATGGCAAATTTGTGAAGAGTTTAAGCATAATTAATAAAAATGTGTCATCTAATGAAATGAGTTGTTTATTTAAGTAAATGCCAAAAGTTTGAGTTGAATGAAAACAAACCCAAAAAACAGTGAAAATTGTTTGTGAATGCAGTTGGACATTGTCGAATAATTTTTCGTTCGCTTTGGGTGCGTGAAACTTGCTTGGCGCGACTTTCATTAATTATGAAAAGTCAGCACTTCACCTTGACGGGACTAAACGCTGCTGAGCATTTAACGTATTGTCCGTCCAGTACGGTGAAGACCAGAACGTGAGAAAGAAAAATGTACGAGTTGCACTAATGGTGTCAAGTGGAGAATATTGGCTGATTTGGCTTTGAAGCTCTTCAGCTCCTCATAGTTAGAATACGGAAATTGTGCCATATGCACTCCAGTTTCATCATTCATTGCCTCAGGTCTAAGGGGCTTGAAACATTGCGATACTTTACGAACAAACACACACACGCTCACATTCGAATGTCGCGTGCTACGCATGGAATACAAAGTGTATGTGTGTGTGTGTGTGCATGGGCTCATGGCAGCGCACATGCGCTAAGAAATGCCAATATTATATATGTACATACGTATTGGTGTAGAGAGCAATCGAGAGAGGGAGCGTGTTGCCAACTAGAATTTTGCGCTCTCTCAAATTTGTTGAGGCGGCCGCTCGTATAGTATGCAAAAGCAGCAACGTCGACTGAGGCAGAGGACGGCGTCATGTCATGCGCAGGGGTCGCTGTCGACGTCGTCGTCGTCGTCTCTATCATCATTACTAAGCTCAGTTTCGGTTAAACGAGATGTAAAGTGTGCGTGCATGTGCGGTAGTGTGTGTACGAGTAGCGTGTGTGTGAAGGCAAAGAGCAGCCAATCAGGGTGCGTTGTTTGGTGTATATGAAACAAACAGCCATTTTCGAGGGCTGTCGCCGTCGTGCAAGACACGCCCCGCTTATGAATAATGCAATTTTGTCCTCCCCAAAATAAACTGAAGTTTAGTGAAACTCATCAAAGAATTTTTTATCACACTTGCCGCTTGTCTATTTGTGAAATCTGTTCGTGTCCGTTGCGGCATTAAAGTTGATTTTAAGTTGATACGAAACCATTGTTTAGCAAATTCAATCGCGACGAGTGAGCTACGTAACCGATCAGAATAGCGGAAACTAACCGACGTAATGCAACGTAACACAGTAGAACGTAACGCCAAGTAACGTGACGTAACGCAACGCAACGAAAAGCAAATCGTAACGACGCCTAAGAGGAGACAAAGTCATAACGTAAACAACACACGCATACAACGACACCTACACCAAACACACACACACACACACACATGCACACACGCATACACATATACACACCGCCAACGTCATTTAGAATACAACTTGTCGACGAAGACGTAAACTTCGCCGACGTTAACTCACACAATTGCAAAAAGAATACGTGTGTCGCCCAAAACGAGAACCGCTCGACCAGCGAGCACGTGTCGAAAATCAACATAGTGGCTTATCCGTGTTTCCAACCTCTATTGTAATCCTTTGCCGCAGTCGTCGTGTTGTCGTTGCTCATATTCGAGTCGATTTGAGTCAACTCGATATTCAGTTTCTCGTGTGTGGAACACTCGTTGTATAATTAAAGCACTTCTTGTGCCGTGTTTTGTCCAATAAAATACACATACATATTTTATAATTGATCAGTCGCCCATTGCGAGTTCTACATGGGATTATTGGGTCATGCTTAAGCCAAATGAATCAAAAATAATGAAGAAAAGCCAAAACAAAACAAACGAAGCCAAAACAAGTTAATTCGCCGAGTGGAAATCGAACGTACTGGTACTCCTTCGTTCTTGTCCTTAATCTTGTCTTGCTCGCCTCGCCTTGTCTTGTCTTGTCTCGTCTTGCCTTGTTTCGTCGTCACCGTCGGTATCATTGGTGTTGTGTTACATACAAAGATGCTGGAAGCGTTCCTTCCTTGCTGTGCGACACCTCTTGCCTTCTACGCGCTGGTCATCATCCCGGCGTCGGCGTCCTCAGCTCGTGCTTGCTAAGCCTCGCTGCAGTTAAACCGAACTCAAAACGCGCGTCGATGCAAAATTAATCCACGAAAATATCAACGTTTCAATTTTTTTTAATTTTTTATATGAAAATAAACAAAAAATAAAACAATTAAAGACAAACGCGGCGTCGAAGAAAGTTCACGCAGAGAAGGAAACCAAAGATTACAACGAAAGCTCGAAACTAATGGAATATTTTTTTTATGAATCCAAAATAAGCAAATACGAAAAAGTTTATTGAAATAAGTTCGCAAATTGCAAAAAACACAACACACTACGTGACGTCGTGACGTGTCTGTCTCAAGTATCGAATCGAAAATACAAACGAGGGAAGTGAAAAGAGTGCAATTGTTTTTTTTTTTTTTGTTACACTTGATAAGAGAAGAGTAATCGCGTTCTGCTTACGCGTTTATGCGGAATTGTTGTTAGCCCAGTTAAAGTAAGAGCCTCAAAATTTACTCGCCAACGACCTTTGACGCCTCCAGGGCGTTTAAGCTGGAGGAGGATTTCGTCGGCGGCTGCATGACTATGTCGATGTACTCGACGACGGATAAAATGAAAATGTCGGCGCCCGGCTGCTTTCCAGGACGCTACAGTCCTTCGTACCGAAGTTCGGAGCAGATGCGACGCTGTATGCCAAATCCATCTGTAAGTATGCCCATTGTTCCCGCATGTTTAGTTGATCAGCTGTACGTATCTGCAGTATGATAGACAATTAGATACATAGATAGATAGATAGACAGACAGTTCGTCAAACAGTCGTCCAAACACAAGACGTCATATTGGCGCAACGAACTGTTAGGAAACGTGATTTGAGTTCAGTGCGCTTCCGTCGATGGACAAAGAGGATTTATTTAAGCGGAGCGGTCACTTTGAAGTTAGAATGCAAATGGCTTATATTCCTTTTAGAATCCACTAATAGACAACTTTATTATGACGTTTATGCCCCTTTGCAAAGGTCACGCAAGTCACAGCAAACTTTCAACGCCTCTGTATCGCAGTGTCGTAATGTTTGCGGCCATCAGCAGTTCCAGTTGTCGAACGCGTTGCATAGCATTAATTGTGTTTACTATTTGTCCGTAATGACAAGTTTGCCAACGGCGTCTTATTTGCACAGAAGTAGGCATTAGCCGAAGAGTATTCATTTCATGCTAACAACACTTTTGGGCGTTGACAGTCGTTGTCTAGACACGAGCTAACGACCACGAGTAAGTAACTCGTGCCTCGCGCCACTGTAATGGTAGAGGGGAGAGGAACCGATGTGCTGATACAAGTTTTGTTTTCGATTTCACAAAACTTGTATCAGCACATCGGTTCCTGAAGCCGTACCCAAATTTGTCTTGCTTAGGGAATACAAGCCAAGAAGTCTTCTAAAAATTATCGATCGAAATTGGCCAATATTCTGTAGCATATGTACTTTGCTGCAACACAAACATCATGTCAACTTGCTAATACTTCATTAAAATCTAATGACGGTAAAGCAGTTAATCGAAGAAAATAGAAGCAGAGTACAATAGACACAAATGCTTGCTTGTAAGAAGAAGAATTATCGTTTATAAGTTTCCATGTGTGATCAGGCGATCTGAAGATTGGTTAGAGGAAAACTTATAAGTTATCAGAATCTTTATCATCATTCGACGCATTAGAAACATTACAGAGACCTCGTATCCTTATCTCGTGTATATAAGGGGGCAGGCCACGAGGAAGTCCATTGAAAAAGAAAAACAACAAAATTACCATAATAGCAAAATAATTTGGCTGAGCTGAGCAGCAGACATTTTGAGAAGCCTGCAACGCTGGGATCCATGCCCTAAAGAGCGCACTTTAAGTATGCAATTGTTTTCCTTGTTTTCTTCATTAAGAGAGCTTTAACTGGATGGACTTCATGTATATCTGATATTAGAGGGGATGTAAAGACAATTTGGGACGGTTTCGTAATAAAACACGATGCTTTTCTTAGCGGTAGTCAGAGGGATCGGTTTTGTCAGTGAATAAAAAGTTCTTGAACCAAAATGATAATATCCTTTGTTGTTTCGTTTGTGATGCAAGTTTGTGAGACAGCATTTCAAGGTCGTCGACCAAACTAAGACTCTGATTGGCACAGTGAAAAAAAAGTTTTGGAATCCTTTGCTTGAAGATTTTCTGCACATCATTATCTTTGACAAACTTTGTCGAACATACGTGAAAATCTAATGCAACGCATTTAGCAGCATCCATGATGTATTCTTCAATAAGAGCAACTATTGTTTCTGCATTTATAGACTTCAGTTACACGAAAGCCAATGCCTTCACGAATCAGCATTTTGTTCCGATCAAAGAATCGAATACAGAGTCTAATTTTAAATGATTGACGTTAATTGCTTCTTTTACGAAATGCTATTTTTAAATGATTCGTCTTTAGATTCAGCTCTCATCATGAGTAAACACTGCAGTATTCCCATGGATAAACTTTAATCAAATTCAAAAACAGTCTATTTTGTGAAATATTTGTCGTATAATGCTTCCTTTCGAACACTTAGGCAGCGTGCGTCTTACAATATTCATGGACATTTTTGCATTTGAAAAACCGTCGAATTACCAAGGAAGAAAGAACTCCACTCCTACTCAGGGCTGTTTCACTACCATTGCAATCAATTGGCCTAAATCGTTGTCGCTATGTCAAAGGACGAACACTCTCAAATATGCTAACCGAAAGAGACTTTTACGTATCCAAAGACATTGTCCGTCACATTTTGAGACTTTCACTGTGCAAAAGTCATATTTTGGGCAGAATGTTTGCTGAACTAGTATTAATAGTATCGAAGTTGTGATGCAGCCCCTGGCTACGCCCTTTATTGCCATTGTGTAAGTCATTGTTTCCATTAATTATAATGTCTCGTGACTTCGTAAGTCATTGTTGTTGTGATTTATTTAACAATGTATATCTAAAAGGTAACTGATTATTGTTAAAATATACAAAAAATAAATAAAAAAGAAATTAACTAATTTGTTCTTCATCATTGTCCGTCCATTTTCGATTCCAACTACCTCGTTTAGCAAAAGTCATTAGCGTCATATCAGTTCTTATTTTTGAATCGCAGTTTTTTTTGTTCGATTCAAGACTCTGAACATAATTATACTCTGTACCTTATGGTAAGGTGTATTAGTTTTGAGCGCATCGAAAATGATTGTAACACCTAAAAGGAGGCGTGGCAGACCCTACTTAGTATTTATACTTTTGATCAGTGTCGAAAGAGAAATAGATTTAGCCATGTCCGTCTGTATGAACGCGTCGATCTCGGAAACTATAACATGTAAGATCAAAATTCCTTCGCAGGTCGATTGTGTAATTCATTTCATTAATCTTAAACTATATTCCAAAGTCTAATATGAATCGGACACAAGGGCGTGGCACCGCCGGCATAGAGAATAACTTAAAAACGGTATTTGTCTGTAAGACGACAAGATAGAAGATCGCAAAATGTTACACAACACGATTGCTTGCCTTCTTTAAGAAAACAATTTAAAAATGGACGCCCCTGTATTTTCAAAAATTAGATGATCCTCATTGGATAAACTATAAGGACGATTTTCCAATATGAATAATTGGAAGAATGTTTACAATAGTATGTAAGTTTCGGCAAAGCTGAAAGTAGCCCCCTTTCTAGGTTTTCTTAACTTCTTAATTTATAAACTCTTCTGATTATTATTTTTATTTAAAAAAATATCGAAACCAAATGGTTTGCTTTTGTAAGACAACACAAAATATCATTTGTTTTTTCTTTGTTTAAACACTTTATTGTCGTGCTATACGAGTATGTACGTGTGAGTAAGCTGGTAACATTAGAAGAATTGTTATCTGAAAGTTTGTTTGTGCTCTAACTGAAAACGCTCAGCCAAACATCATAATGAATTAATAATGTAATTAATTAATGAGTCGATAAACGCTTTCATCCATCATATATGCATACAGATACATATATAAGCATTCGCGAAAACCGCCGCAAACACTTCTATGAACTTGCTGTGTTATTGTTGTTGCTTCTTGTACTCTTCACGCAGTGTGTTATAACTTTGTCCAGAAGTTTGTAACATCCAGAAGGAGACATCTCTGCGTATGCAAAGTGTATATATATTTTTGATCAGCTCGACAAGACGAGTTGCTATAGCCGTCTGCCCGTCTGTCCGCCTGTCTGTATGTATGCCATCTCCCCCCAAAGTTCTGAAGCTATCGACCTGAAATATTTCACAGACCCTCGATTTTTTTTACAATAAATCATTGGAAGGGAAGCATGATTGGACCACTGGAACTGGTAACCCCTATACGAAAAATTTACGACTTCAGACTTGAAATTTTACACGTCTCTTCTTAGGGAGGCATGAAAACTATTTTGATAAAAAATAGGCGTATCTACGCCTACTTAAGGCCCTAATCAAATATTTGATATTTCCGGAACCCAATGAGCTAAAATAATAAGAATTATTAAATAGGCTCAATTAGTAAAATGGGCGTGGCACAAAAAAAGGCGAGAAGAGTATTTAATCTTTGGTAAGGTTGAAGACAGCATTCTTACTGGTTTCTATTTTTTTCTCTTTATTAACCTTGTTCTATGCTGCTTGCCCTTGTTGCGTTTATATATGTGTATTTTTTTGTTTTTGACGCGTATTAATTATTTATTAGCTTAAACATGTAATCAAGTACGCGCGTTTTTCAACACTGATGCTACGTTTTTTTTGTGTGCGAGTTGAATTTATCGATTTGTCTGCATTGTATATAAATTGGACTAGATTCAAGCTAGCTACACATGAAGAGGAGCGAGTGCGCGGGTCTCTCCTTCCTTTACTTCAAAATTTGGTGGGTTTTCATGGCGAGTCTATTAATGTATTAAATTATGAAAATATTATTTTTTAGCACCGAAATTGCAAAATTGTTTAAATTTTTGAATTTGTCTTCTTATTCTGACACACAAAACGAAAATTGAACAAATGAAAAAATTATATCATCGTCTAAAAAATGAATGAGACATACGCGAAAAAAAGTTAAAAAGTAAAATGTGATGCGGTTCAGATAGAACATTAAAATAAAAATCTCAAATTTCAACTGGCGTATTTTCACACCAAAACACAACTTCTAAGCTTCTTAGTAAAAAAAAATTATTTTGAATCACCCTAATGTATATATTTTCAAATTAGTTGTAAAATTAACTGGACATTCAAGTGGCCAATTCAACGCCTCAAAAGTGTCGAAAATCGAATATATGTGTAAAAAAAATTGGAGCCCGCGGTTTCTCACAATTCCCGACAGTGTGTACAGGGTGTAAAAATATGTACTCATCTGAATGCACTATAAAGGTTGCTAAACGATACACATTTTAAATTAAGACTGGATCATTCCCATCTACTTAAATAATATGAAAATCATGGTTCAAAGTTTCCGAGACCCAAGTGTTCGCACAGACAGATTGACAGACATAAGGGTATGTCTTGAGTGTTACTTAAGTTTTCGAAGCCCACAAAACTGAAGACCCTTTACTAATTTTGTCACAACTATGCAAGTTGAAGTTACTTTTATTTTGTTTATAGCTCTCAGGTGTTCTATCAAGTAAAAGCACAACCATTTGTGGTAGTCTTCACAGTGTGACCGGGCCCGGGCCTTAGTAAAAAGTATCGTGTTTGGCCGGGCCGGGCCGGGCCTCTCAAAAAAGAGTTCGTTTTCGTGCGGGCCCGGGCCTCAAAATACAGGCCCGCACCCACCTCTACTTCACACCGACACACACAACATTATCATGAAGTTTGTAACACCTAGAAGCAAACATCTCCGACTATATAAAGTGTACATATGGTATTCTGAATCAGGATGTCAAGACGGGTTGATATAGACATGTCCTGTAAATACATGATCTCCTATCATAGTCATTGCAGAGTTTCTCCTTTTTTGTGCAATCAACTCATTTATCCGAACCAGCATGATAAGACCACTGGAACTGGTAGCTGCCATATAAAAAGCCGACGCAAAATGAACAAAATTTTAACTGTTGCATAAAACATTTTATTTGGTTTTGTTAAATAGAGGGCTGAAATAGATGAACGGTAGTTTTCTACCATTCATATTATACATTAGTGTCAATGAAAATTGGTATGTACACTAAAAAAAAAAAGGTCATCAAAAGTATCACTCTTAGGCATCAATATGATACTGTTGCTTATACATTTCTCCTCCTAAGTAATCAAATATTTTCTCGGGTTTTTGGAAAACTTTTTCTTACCTTATATTCGAACTTCGGTTCCATATTATTACTTTTCTTAACGCTAATCGTTGGCACAGTGATTTATTTCGCGCATTTGGCTAATTCATCAACTCTCTTATGTGTTTCATAAAATGAGTGCACATGCGGCACATATTATCTGTGAATAAGAGATTCACTGAAGAAATTTATAATATATTCTTTTGGTTCATTCAACTTTATTGGAAATATCGATATATTCTTGATCAGCTCCAAGAGACGAGTTGATGTAGCCATGTCCATGACATGTCCTCATTGGCACCCAATGAGGTTTAACAATGAAAATTGGTATGTAGGATATTGAGATAAAGAAGAAATTAAAACAAAAGAACAAAATGGGCATGGTACAAAAAAGGTCGTAAAGAGTAAACAATCTTCGGTAAGGCCTAACTAGCTGTTTTATTCGTTTTTTACTTATTAATACTTGTGGCATTTACATACGAGCATTTGCAAAAGAATAAATCTTAGATATTCACATAGCGTAATGCAAGTACATATTATGTTGTTTATAAGGTTGAAAAACTTATTAAGAAAGCGAAAATTCCTTTACAAATATTGGATGAACCGTCATTGGTTCGTTGTTGCATACTTTCTCAAAGCATCTTGCGTTGGGACATAAAACTTGCTTGTTGATTTTAAATGAAATCGCGGATCTCTGTTCTGTTAGATATAAAATGCCCTTCACCACAAACTTCTTACCATTTGCGGGCCTTTTGCAACGGTTGCAGATAAATTGCGTGAAGATGAATAAATTGCAAATAGATGACTTAAACACAAAGTCGTTGGTAATGCGCTTAGCCAAATCAGCTTGGACTTAACAAAGCGAGCGCAGAGTGGACGTCTGTCCAATGTCTTTGCGTTGCGTCTGCGGTCAATGACAGAAAGCAAATAAAAATTGACAGTAATTTGAATTTTCGTGGTTTCTTATTTACAGTTAAATTTGACAAGAAGTCATGAGTTTGAATTGACTAAGACACCTACTAACGTAAATAATCTGACGATGACATGGCCTTTCGTCCTTTTAAACTAGTCCGGAAAGCTACGTATAAATAACGAACAGTACGAAATGC
>JBAMBP010002455.1:0-87579 GCA_037044515.1 Phortica magna
TGATACAAAAAGTTTCGATCGAAAAAAATAAAAAAATTTTTTGTTTGTTTTTTCTAATTCACTTATTCTTGAACAAACCAATACTATGTAACAATATGATACAAAAAGTTTCGATCGAAAAAAACAAAAAAATTTTTTTTGTTTTTTTCTAATTCACTTATTCTTGAACAAACCAATACTATGTAACAATATGATACAAAAAGTTTCGATCGAAAACAAAAAAAAATTTTTTTTTGTTTTTTCTAATTCACTTATTCTTGAACAAACCAATACTATGTAACAATATGATACAAAAAGTTTCGATCGAAAAAAACAAAAAAATTTTTTTTTGTTTTTTCTAATTCACTTATTCTTGAACAAACCAATACTATGTAACAATATGATACAAAAAGTTTCGATCGAAAAAAACAAAAAAATTTTTTTTTGTTTTTTCTAATTCACTTATTCTTGAACAAACCAATACTATGTAACAATATGATACAAAAAGTTTCGATCGAAAAAAAACAAAAAAATTTTTTTTGGTTTTTTCTAATTCACTTATTCTTGAACAAACCAATACTATGTAACAATATGATACAAAAAGTTTCGATCGAAAAAAACAAAAAAATTTTTTTTTGTTTTTTCTAATTCACTTATTCTTGAACAAACCAATACTATGTAACAATATGATACAAAAAGTTTCGATCGAAAAAAACAAAAAAATTTTTTTTTGTTTTTTCTAATTCACTTATTCTTGAACAAACCAATACTATGTAACAATATGATACAAAAAGTTTCGATCGAAAAAACAAAAAAATTTTTTTTGTTTTTTTCTAATTCACTTATTCTTGAACAAACCAATACTATGTAACAATATGATACAAAAAGTTTCGATCGAAAAAAACAAAAAAATTTTTTTTTGTTTTTTCTAATTCACTTATTCTTGAACAAACCAATACTATGTAACAATATGATACAAAAAGTTTCGATCGAAAAAACAAAAAATTTTTTTTTGTTTTTTCTAATTCACTTATTCTTGAACAAACCAATACTATGTAACAATATGATACAAAAAGTTTCGATCGAAAAAAACAAAAAAATTTTTTTTTGTTTTTTCTAATTCACTTATTCTTGAACAAACCAATACTATGTAACAATATGATACAAAAAGTTTCGATCGAAAAAAACAAAAAAATTTTTTTTGTTTTTTCTAATTCACTTATTCTTGAACAAACCAATACTATGTAACAATATGATACAAAAAGTTTCGATCGAAAAAAACAAAAAAATTTTTTTTTGTTTTTTCTAATTCACTTATTCTTGAACAAACCAATACTATGTAACAATATGATACAAAAAGTTTCGATCGAAAAAAACAAAAAAATTTTTTTTTGTTTTTTCTAATTCACTTATTCTTGAACAAACCAATACTATGTAACAATATGATACAAAAAGTTTCGATCGAAAAAAAACAAAAAAATTTTTTTTGTTTTTTCTAATTCACTTATTCTTGAACAAACCAATACTATGTAACAATATGATACAAAAAGTTTCGATCGAAAAAAACAAAAAAATTTTTTTTTGTTTTTTCTAATTCACTTATTCTTGAACAAACCAATACTATGTAACAATATGATACAAAAAGTTTCGATCGAAAAAAACAAAAAAATTTTTTTTGTTTTTTCTAATTCACTTATTCTTGAACAAACCAATACTATGTAACAATATGATACAAAAAGTTTCGATCGAAAAAAACAAAAAAATTTTTTGTTTTTTTCTAATTCACTTATTCTTGAACAAACCAATACTATGTAACAATATGATACAAAAAGTTTCGATCGAAAAAAACAAAAAAATTTTTTTTTGTTTTTTCTAATTCACTTATTCTTGAACAAACCAATACTATGTAACAATATGATACAAAAAGTTTCGATCGAAAAAAACAAAAAAATTTTTTTTTGTTTTTTCTAATTCACTTATTCTTGAACAAACCAATACTATGTAACAATATGATACAAAAAGTTTCGATCGAAAAAAACAAAAAAATTTTTTTTGGTTTTTTCTAATTCACTTATTCTTGAACAAACCAATACTATGTAACAATATGATACAAAAAGTTTCGATCGAAAAAAACCAAAAAATTTTTTTTGTTTTTTCTAATTCACTTATTCTTGAACAAACCAATACTATGTAACAATATGATACAAAAAGTTTCGATCGAAAAAAACAAAAAAATTTTTTTTTGTTTTTTCTAATTCACTTATTCTTGAACAAACCAATACTATGTAACAATATGATACAAAAAGTTTCGATCGAAAAAAACAAAAAAATTTTTTTTTGTTTTTTCTAATTCACTTATTCTTGAACAAACCAATACTATGTAACAATATGATACAAAAAGTTTCGATCGAAAAAAACAAAAAAATTTTTTTTTGTTTTTTCTAATTCACTTATTCTTGAACAAACCAATACTATGTAACAATATGATACAAAAAGTTTCGATCGAAAAAAACAAAAAAATTTTTTTTTGTTTTTTCTAATTCACTTATTCTTGAACAAACCAATACTATGTAACAATATGATACAAAAAGTTTCGATCGAAAAAAACAAAAAAATTTTTTTTTGTTTTTTCTAATTCACTTATTCTTGAACAAACCAATACTATGTAACAATATGATACAAAAAGTTTCGATCGAAAAAAACAAAAAAATTTTTTTTGTTTTTTCTAATTCACTTATTCTTGAACAAACCAATACTATGTAACAATATGATACAAAAAGTTTCGATCGAAAAAAACAAAAAAATTTTTTTTTGTTTTTTCTAATTCACTTATTCTTGAACAAACCAATACTATGTAACAATATGATACAAAAAGTTTCGATCGAAAAAAACAAAAAAATTTTTTTTGTTTTTTCTAATTCACTTATTCTTGAACAAACCAATACTATGTAACAATATGATACAAAAAGTTTCGATCGAAAAAAACAAAAAAATTTTTTTTTGTTTTTTCTAATTCACTTATTCTTGAACAAACCAATACTATGTAACAATATGATACAAAAAGTTTCGATCGAAAAAAACAAAAAAATTTTTTTTTGTTTTTTCTAATTCACTTATTCTTGAACAAACCAATACTATGTAACAATATGATACAAAAAGTTTCGATCGAAAAAAACAAAAAAATTTTTTTTTGTTTTTTCTAATTCACTTATTCTTGAACAAACCAATACTATGTAACAATATGATACAAAAAGTTTCGATCGAAAAAAACAAAAAAATTTTTTTTTGTTTTTTCTAATTCACTTATTCTTGAACAAACCAATACTATGTAACAATATGATACAAAAAGTTTCGATCGAAAACAGTTAATACGGAATCGTTAAGACTTTAAGCAACAAATACGAATACAGCATGTTGTATGCGTGACCTTTTTTTTTTTATTTGCAAAATGACAACTGACTTGTTTGCAAAGTTCAAACTAAACTTTTGTCAAAACATTTTTTAGTTCTTTTGTTTCTCTTTTTGTTTCATTTGACTTTTGTTTGTGCTTTGTTGTTGTTTTTTTTATCCTTAGCAAATACACACGCAAGCCGTTTGCCATTGTTTACAAGGTATTTATGCTGAACGGTGACAAGTCACGAAACCACTCAAAGTCACTTCTTTTTTTACTTTGCCTTACCTCAGCATTAGAAAAGAAAAGTAAGTATTTGCAAAAGTTCTTAAAAATTCTTTTTTTCCTTTACAAGAACAAAAGTATAAACTTTATTTACTGTTTTTAGTAAAATTACAAAAAAAACAAAAGCAAAAACACAAAATGAGAAACAATTTGACTTGTTGTTATTGTTATTGTTGTTGCTGTTGACACTTAAAGAAGTATTTGAAGTGTCCAATTGGCAAATGGGTTATTTCCAGGCGGCATGTTCAATTGCTTGCTGCTTATCATAATCCTTGAATGATTTCACGCGATGTTTACATGAATTTATGATTTCAATTCACTTTAATTGTCACGTTGAACAATTAAGCAAATATTTATGCAAAATAAATGGCCGTCTGTAGTTATGACTGTAATTTCGCACCTGCTGCCGCACATTTTCCCAACCAATTAATGAAGTGTTAAGTGTTCGTGCGCTACTTTTGGCAGATGTCAAAGTTCACAAAGGTGTGTGCTGTTTATTTTCGCTGATAATTAGTTGAATTTATTCATCTGAAGATTTGAAATGGAATATTAATAAGATTAAACATATTTAAGCATTTAAGTAATTTTTAAGCCGTCAAAACAACGCTTCATTATCCTATGTTACACAGAGTGATACTACACATACGTTAGTTTAATACTTAAACATAACTTTCATATGTTAAATGCTTTTCTGCTTTATGTAATGTATGAAATTATAAAAGATAGCATTATATAGAAGTCATTGTTCACTTCCTATGTTACACAGATCAATACTATAAATACGTCAGTCTAATACACAAGCATGGCTTTCAGGTGTAAAATGCTTTACAGCAAAACAACACTTCACTTTACTATCTTACACAGAGCGTTAGTATACATACGTCAGTCTAATACACAAAAATGGCTTACAGGTGTAAAATGCTTTACTGTATTACGAATTGTATGAAGTTATGTAAAATAGAATTATATAATACTTTATTTTGCTAATTTCATTAATTTTGAATCATCTTTTCCATGATTCTATTAAAAAGTACTTTCTACAACCCGAAATTCCAACAAAAACTTTACAAAAACAACAACGCAATAAAAATTACAAAATAAAAATACTTTCAGTTACGCTTGACAATTTGAGGCCATTTTTCTCAATTTCGCTTGATGTCATTTATTTGTCGCTCATATTGAGTTCGACATGCACGCACACGCACACACACACACACACAAACTAAGCTGTCAAGGAAATATGCCTGGATCAAGTTAAAGCTGACAGCGGCACACAAAAAAAAAAAACGCAAACGCAGAAATATTTCATATATGACTTTGTACCATGCCTCCACGCCCCGGTGCCGCATCAACTACTAACGCTGCTACTGATGATGATGACGAATAAAATTGCGAAATTGGAAGGAGACGGCGAGAAAGACGCAATTGTCGATGCCATCAATCATGACAAACCATAACACACAACTGACGACGACGACTCCGACGACTAATGGCAATGACGAGTACCAGAAACCATTCTGAAACTGACATTTGTGTTAGAAAAGCAAATTTTATGGCGGTATACAATAATTGATGTAGAGAAGTCATGTTATTGCGTAAGGCTTAATGCAAAAAAACGAAGAGGCAACAAAGACGACGCCAGCCCAGCATGATTAGTTGATTTCCAGGCACGAGTAAGTAATGTCTGCGCTGGATTGATGAAAAGGACAGCAATGAGTTGTCATACTTGCATACAAATACGTTTTATTACAAATGATAGCGAAAAGGGACCCAAATTAGTGAAGGCAATGACTGGACTGAAGAATAAGATGAGCATTTCATTTATTTCGACATGTATCATACAAACAACAACATTTAAGCACACTTTTAAACACATTAACCGAAATCACAAGACACCAAAAATAAATCTAAGCGCAAAACTTGACGTTCGACTTTAAAAATGCTAAGAGAAAACCCCAAAAAGAAAGATGTATAAATAAACGAAGTTGTAGAAAAGAACAAGCAGAAATTTAAGCATTTGTCAGCTTGTTGCACAAAATAAATTTGTTGATTTTATTGAAAAGTGATGATGTGTCAAATTTTTTATCGCATTACCAGAAGCGATTTTCTTGCCTTTCCTTACATTATTTCATAGGTTAAGCATTTGCATAAAATTCGCATTGAATAGACACATTAGCATTTTTAATGGCTTGTCCGACCGACGACCGTTTCAACTTCTCCTCAGCATCTTTTGTCCTTTTTTTCTGTTCGCTCTCGACTTTTTACATATTTTTTTCTCAACATTTTTGTGACTGCGCTTCTTTGTGCGAATTTATTGATGCCGAACACGTTCTTATTTACGCTTTGGTTGTTTATTTTTTTGTGTGTTGGTTGGCGTTGATGCCATTTTAATGCTCTGACTGCATGACAAATTCCAAATTGGTGACAATTTGTTTTGCTACTCTTCTTGGCTAAAATTAAAATTTAAGCAAATTTGTGGCTAATTTTTGTTTTTACTTTGAAGCACTTACCATTTTGCATTTTAATGCGCGAGCAAAGACTTTTTCGGCAAATTGCATTAATTTTTTAAATATGCAAAGTCAATTGACGTCAACACTGAAGAAGCGACAGCTTCACTTAGCAGTGTTAAAATATTAAAAAAGAATAAACATTTTCATGCTATGTTGCAATTATATAAGCTTGTATTAATAGCTTGGCTTAAAATGTTTCAGAAATTCAGAGTTTTATTTTCCAAATTACCAAACGAGCGTCAAATGATCAATCAAAAACTTTATTAAAACTTTAAGCTTTCTTAAATAATTACTTTATCAAATAAACAAAAACTTTTTAAGCAATTAAGTCATAAGCAACAACAACAACAACATGGCCATTAAGCATTTTGCTTATTTAATTACAAAGGAAATGAAAAAGTTTGCAAGCCAATGAATGATGTGTGTGCTAATTTGAAAATTTTATACAAAAAATAAGAAATTTCAATAACAGTTTGTTGTTTTAGAAATTTAAATTTGACCATAGAAATTTTGCGTATGTGTGCGTGTCAAGGCTACAAATCACAGAATTATAGTAAAAATGCTTCATTAGTTTAAATGAGAAGATATGATCTGCGAAGTGCAAATATGTCAGTAGCGCAGGTAACTTAATCAGTGAAACGCATTTATATGCGCGCAAAAAAGTATGCTATAAATTTTCATTTTCATGGCTTAACGCATAAAAGTGAAACATAGAAATGGCCGTTATTACAGCTCCAAAAGGGGCAGCTGTTGTTGCGGGGGTGGCTTGGGTGGCAGGCAAATACAAGCAGACGGAACAAGTTTAACAGGTGTTGTCTTCTTGTCTTACTTTTTGTGTTTGCGTTTTTATTGCGCGCACTTCATTTGTTGCTGCGATTTCGTACATATTTGTTTGTCCCGCCTTTTTTTTCTTTTTTTTTGTGTTTTGTTTCGCTTCACATTACCGTTTTGCTCATAAATGCGCTTCCGGCTTGGCTTGGCTTGGATTTTTATGGCGACTTAGGCTCAGGCAAGCAAACGAACGAGCATACGAGCAACCACAAATTGCCAACAGCCAAAAGTTAATTAGAAATAATGCGTGTACGAGTCTTATTGACAGTCATTTTTATGCCTGTATGCGTGCGTGTGTGTGTGAGGCAAGAAGACCGCAAATAGATGCCACTGGTTATGCAAGTGAGTGTAAGTGATGGGCAAAGGTACAACATTAAAGCAAAATACTTGTTTAAAAAAGAAGATAATACAATAAAAACAAAAACAAGTTGAGCGTCGAAATGCGCGTGTGTGCGTTAAAAGCGATTTTGTTTTTACAAACACAGAGCGAAAAACAAAAAAAAAAAAACAAATAAAAATGACGCAAAATAATCATTTGGCAGACATTTGAGCGAACATCACGTACAAAGTATTTTGGGACAAATAACAAAATTGCAATGCTAACAACAACAACAACAACAATAACACCACCACCACCACCACTGACAAAAAGTCAAACAAACACAGAAGCAAGCAAACAAACAGTCGCATAGACAAACAAAAACACAAATTTTTACTTAGCAGCAGTAAAGCAGTCGAAATGTTGTTGAAGACAGTCAAAATGCTCATCAGCCAAAATGGCGCTCGTCGAGGGTGCAGTAAACGTGGCTAATGAATGCTTTCAACATTTGATGATAGGGGCGACAACAACAACAACAGCAGTAGCAACAACAACCGCACAAGCAACGACAGCCCAACGACAGCAACGTCACTGGCGACTCTGTTTAATTTAATAACACGCACACTCACACACACACACACACAAGTACAAAAACAAACAAACAAATACACAAACACATACATACCAACGACATGTGTTAGCTTGTGCCGCTGTACAAATAAATTTTGAAATGTTGACAATGTTTTGCTGTTTGTTCATAAACGAGGCCATCGTCACCTGTGGGAGTTCGACACCTTTGTTGCCCCAACTGTCATTGCCTTTGCGACTGTCACTGCCACTGTCTCTGCCTTTGCCTTTGCCTCTACCAACACCAAGCGACATAAAACAATATGCCAAGCCAAGTCATGTTGCGCTAATAAAAGCATGACTACTTTAATGCTGTTTCTGGCTTTGTTATTGTGTAGAAATGTGTGTGTTGGAACCTTTGAAAGTCAAAGTCAATTAAATGTGCCACAGAACCTCCATTCACATAAGTATGGTTTGTATATTAGTGCTTTGCATAAATATATATAATGCCATGGTACTAAAATAAAGTTGGTTTTTTACCAAAAGTTTGGAGCAACTGAAATAGGCGTGGCATACTCTTTTTCAACAATGAAAGTAAAGTCATTTGAAATAATTCAGCTGTCGGTGCATATTTTCATACATTATG
This sequence comes from Phortica magna, assembly GCA_037044515.1. Taxonomy (NCBI): domain Eukaryota; kingdom Metazoa; phylum Arthropoda; class Insecta; order Diptera; family Drosophilidae; genus Phortica; species Phortica magna. The sequence continues at coordinate 8,529 of JBAMBP010002455.1, forward strand.
CATGACTTGAGCGACAAAGTCAAACAGACTCATTAGCATAGGCTCGAAAATGAAAGATGCCACGCCCAAATATAGTGAAAATAACTGTTAAAGATTGTATGAAACATAAGAAGTCTTTATGATTATGAAGTAAGATGTGATTTAAGTATGAAACTTAAGATCGCCGAATTTTAGAAACATAAGAAGTCGTTTTTATTCTTAAATAAGTTGAGATTAAAGTTTAGAACTTAAGATCACCGAATTTTAGAAATCAGATACCAAAGAGCATCTTATAGTCGTACAATCTCAAACGTCTTTACATGTTATAATTTATTTTCTTTACTGCTAATTGAATCCGACCAAAATTTCCATTTCTTGACAGAAAATTAACAACTAAATATGATTTTAAGTCAAAAGTTTTTTGTTTTTTTTGTGACAGACATTTTAAAACAAATTAAAATGCTTTCAAGCACTTAAACAGTTCATTAAAAATATTTCGAAAATAACATTGCATACTTACTTGCGTATTTTTCATAAAAATGCTATTTGCGAAAAAATAACAGTGTTTTAACACATGACTGCAAAATTGTGAATTGTTTTCATTACGAAAGCACTCATTTTTAAACCAAAAATAAACACACAAATACATGTGTACGTGTGTATTTGTTTTCTGGCCTGCCGCCTCATGCAAAATGTCAACTATTTTTCATTAGTTTGTGCGAAAATGATTAACAAAGTTTTGAGTTTTCAGCCACAAATTGTCAAACATTTTACACCGCTCCGCAACGTACGATACAAGCAGAACACATGCATGCATAAAACAACATTGTGGGTGCGCGTGTACGTGCATGTATCTGCCGTCGGTGTGCAAATGTATCTCAACGTTGGAATTTAATATTGCGCTGATGCATGCAAAATACCGCATAAAAAAATAAATATGCACGCGCAATATAAAAACATACAACAACAACAACAATAGCCAAAAGGCACAAACAATGTAAACAAAAAGAAGCACAACAAATACAAAAAACTACAAAAAAGAAAAGCGCAGTAAAACAATTTTCGCAGTCAATTTTGTTTTATGCTTGGCGCAACGCATAAAAAATTGACAGCTTTTTATAACGCTTACTGTTGTTGTTGTTGTTGCTGTTCGTTATGAAAGTCAAAGAAAATTTGTTTATTTATTTTTTTGTATTTTTTTGTTATTTTTTTAAATAATAAAGAAATGAGTAATGAAATTTTAATGTAATAATTTACGAAAGGTGCTGAAATGCACATTAAATGAAGTAATAATAACAACAACAACGACTTTTAATCTACAACTATTAATCAGCATGTTTATGACATGTGTGCGTTAATTGCAAAAGAGTCGAAATCATGCATCTTAATTAGGCGCATTAAAAGACATGATAATGAGACATACATATGAAATATGCATGAGCAGCTAAACAAGCGCTTAAATTACTTTATGCAATGCGTCAAACTTGTTCAATAACTTTCGAATAGTTCAGGTTTCTTTTTGTTTTTGCTGCTTTCATTTTTATTATAAAATTATGTTCAAATAAAAATAAAAAAAGAAACCGAGTTACTTTTATGCGCAAAGCGACAGAAAGTAAGCAGAAATACTTTCGTGCCAAGGCATGCCAAGGACTTTACCGCAAAAGGCAAAGCAGAAAAACTTCAAGAAAGTCAAAGTCATTAAAAAGTAATGTCATCGTCAAACACAAACTCAACTCAACACGATTCAACACAACGCCCATGTAAAAAAACGCGTTTCATGCTATCGTCGCTTTTGAAATGGAAAGCAAAAGAAAGCAAATAAAAGGCCAACCCTTTAAACGCGGTTCGCCCATTGCCACTTGCCCCACGCAGCAACCGAAGGCAGTACGCTGATGGTGTTGGTGACGGTGGCGCATTAATGATGGATGAAGGCTCGCCGAAAATGATTTGATCAAAACATTTGAAATTTTTATCGGGTGCAAATTTATGCAGAACTGTTGATGTCAGCATTTGTGGAAAAATGATGATGACAATGACGACGACGACGACGACCGACAGTCGACAACCGACGATGTTGATCAGAGCGATGTTGCCAGTGACGTTGAAATATGAGCAAACATTACCTCAACGAATCACTGAATGAGTGGCATTTTTTATTAGCGCTTCTAGCACACAAAAGGGCATGAGTCTGAGTGAGAGCTGTGATAGTTTTTTTATGACACTGCAGGCAATAAAATTCAGTTTTGTTATAAAATTAAAAAAACAAACAAACAAACAAACATGAGAAATAACTATATTTAAGTAGGAATACAAAAATGATAGGTGTTTTAGTACTTGCAAGTAAACAAATAAACCAAAAAATGTTATTTTAACCATTATCGGCGCCATCTATTGTCTGCTGCTAAAACCAAATTGTGCAGATGGCATACTGCTTAAATTTCTGCTGAATAAAATCTCCACAGCCTAACATAGAATGTTCAGATGGCAGCAATTTGCCGCTTGTAACCGTTAGCACAGTTTGTGCGTTCTGTTAAATATTTTAACATTAACAGTCAGAACATTTACATTACAGTATTGGCAGTACAGCTAAGTAGTAACATAGCCAAAGCAGCAATGTAAGCCAGTTGTTTTTTTTTAAATAAAAGAATGAATTATGTGCCATAGGAACGGTTGACACTTTCGACGTTTCATTCCTAAGCTTTTGTTGATAAAAATTTCATATGAACTCAGTATGCCATATTATTTAAAATTTTTTATTTGTTTTAAAAATAAATTTGAAATTTAGTTACTTCGAATATATCAAACTATCAAATCTTTAATAAAAGAATAAAATAAAATAAAATTCATAAAATATTTTTCAGCATGGCAAATCTATCACGTAAATATAGCTGGGACGATATTGATGTGGGTAACATGTCAGCTGATGACTCGGAAATGTTCTTTACTGATGAAAGACACTTCAAACACGAGTTGCTAACGACATACTCAAAAACTAAGGAAAATATAAATGTTAGCGGCATTACGCCGCTTGAGCAAATGCAAGCTAATTTGCAGAAAGAAATTGATCGAGCAGTAACAGCACTAAACATGCCACTAAACCTGCTATGCGATGCGAATACATTTCGTGAGAAGTCCGAAAAATCTATCAAAAGAGGCGCCACAGTGACGCCAAAGGCATATGCCTTCAAGGATATCTATCAGCAAAAAAAAGAGCAATTGGTGTTGAAACAACGCGAAGAGGAGCGTCGCATGCGTGAATTTCGCAGTCGCCCAATGCCAAATTTCCAGGCTTGGCACAAGCAACTCGCGAAGCGTCCAATGGTGCATCATGTTACCTTCCCAAAGACGCCAAATACGCTGAAGATATCACAGGCGCTCGAAGAGAAGCGCAAATTGGCGGCTTTGGCACAAAAGGCCGCCGTGGAAGAACAGCTAAAGGCAAAGCCAAAGAGAATAGTGCGCTCGACCACCTATCTAAAAGATAAGCCCTTTGTGCCCAAGAGAGCACAAACAGTGTTTGAGATCAAGCCATTTTCCTTCAGCACTGAGAAACGTGCACAGGCACGCAAACAACTCAGAGAGCAGATGAAAACTCAGGTTGCAGCGGCTGAGGTGAAGATGAAAAATCTACCAACAGATGCACAAGCCAAAAAACAAAAGAAATCTTTACGCAAATCAATATCCTTAAACAGCTTATATGCCGATCAGCTCAAGCTGGAGGTGGACGCTGCATTTGGGACACCGGCAGTGGAGCAGCCTGCTGTTGTTCATGCCAGCGAACGTGCCAAAATACGCAAATCAATGTCATTGCAGAATGTCTTTAATGATATGCCGTTAGAAAATCTGATGGATAATCCTTTCATAGGTCTGATTGATTTTGACTTTCAATTGTTTCATTTGTGAACAATTTCCAATTTTCGACTTTTGACTTTCACATGCATTTATTTGTTAATCACTTTCTTGTTTGTTCAAAAATTTTACTGTTAACATTTCCAATGTTTGATTTATTCAAATAAATTGTATTTCAATTTTGTTGCGCTAGCAAAGGCATGCATGTATCGTAATGAAATTATACAACATCGATCATCAATCAAGTGCGCTGAGCATTACTGAATTTCATGCTGTCAGTGCTACAATTGCCACACATACACTCACATACTCAATTATATGTACACGTGTCTGTATAAGTTACATAATCAAATGTGCAAATACTAAAACACGCACTTAAACTGTCAAAGCAATGATTGATTGTGTTGACATTTGCTCTTTGGATACCAATACGCCGCCATATACGAACCACAGTCCTTGTGCTTGTTGTTGCTGTTATTGTTGTTATTGTTGTGTTAGGTGTGCAAAATGATGAATGGCAAAAAGTTGGCCAGCAACACAAATACATGGCTTAAATAGTATGGAATTTTGGTATTTATTAGAAATTTATTCCACAAATTTAAAGGTCGCAATGCATCATTATTTTGACATTTAACATTGCCGACTAATATATTAAATTAAAATTGTTGTTAATTTTTAAGCGGTTAGCAAATGACACGAATGCAAACTGAAAGTGTTACTTTATGTTTCTCTCCACTCTTTGAGTTTAATGTTAAAAACCAAAACTGCCAAAATAAGATGGCCCTTCTCTTCGAGCTTCCAGATAAAGGGTTTGAGTATGACCTGATTTTAAGTAATATTTTCGAATACCGTGTTTTTCAGCCATCATTTCCTGCTGCCCGTTGCGCTTCTCAAGCCTTCCAACAACAGGTGGGCCTTCCCTTCTCGCTTCTTAAAATGCTTCAAATTCGTTATTAAAAATGAGATTTTAGAAGAGTATGGTTGAAATTAAACTTTTTCAGGTCAGACTTAATGTCGTAAAGTCCTGCCATGCTTGTTTCAAGCCAACTTCAAAGAATATAAAGCCTTTTTCGTCAAGGTACTCTCATGTTCTCTTTGGGAAGGCATTTTGTAAAGCCTTTTTCGTCAAGGTATTCATTTTTTCCTTCTGGCATAGTGTATATGTACACACATGAGAGATCCTTATTATTTTTTTGGGTCAACTTGTTTTTACTAAAAGCAACGAAAGGCTTATCTTGTGATTTGATACACTAAGCAAACTAATACAATTTACCTTCCACATTTCGCTTAGAGAATTCAGCAAAATAAACAACACATTTACAAATTAGCAAAGCTGAAAGCTGATAAAACTATTTTCGGTAAAGTTTCTTGCATTCATGCTTTGTATCTGATAGCGTCATTAACAAGAGTCGAAGACAAGTCAAAGTCGTCGACGTCTTCGTCGTCGGTGGCGTCGCCGTCTGTGTAAAGCAACGCAAAGCAACTGATAAACGACGAATTCAACAGACAAAAACGTATCAGAAAAACTTTTGCCAAGAACTTATATCTGAAATAAGGAGTAGAAGAAAAAGACCATACAAAATACGCACGAGCTAATTGGCAGCAACAAAGAGATTTTCATTGTGAAAGCTTTTTAATGATTAGTTTGATAGCTAAGTTTGCAATAGTATTGTGGGCTGGTGGGCTGAGGGGCTGATGGGCGCACGTTGCGACTTTGTTATCTTGGTGGACGTAATTAGTGGCTAATTTGAAAGAGATTTGAAACAAAAACGAACAAAAAAGTTCAACAGAAGTTTCGTGGAAAATGTCAAAGTAATTTTGTGTCTTGTTAAAAGATGTAATGCCCAATACGCAGAAACACACACACACATACATGCATGGCGAGATACACACATGTTATCAACATTTAATTTAGACATTAAAGAACTCTTAAGACTTTTGAAAGGACCTTTCTTCGCACTATACAAAAGACACATGCCTCATGCCATAATTACCATGCCAAATGTGACAACAGTTTCGAGGCCGTCTTGAAAATGTGTTTTTGGAGCAATCGTGAAATCATGTTTCGTGCTTTGTCACATGCCACTTAATGTTCCGTCCCCGGTGTGTGCATACATACACTACAATATCCCTTGTGCAGGGCCGCTCATCGTCAACGCTTAAATAAATTACAACGGTGGTGTTGGCGGTGGCGGCATCGGTGGCTCTTGATGCTTGGCTCTGCTCTGCTCTGTTCATTCAACTCTGCTCGTTTCGCCACGGTTTGACTCCTGAAAACCTGCACAATGCGTGATGTGACAGTCGTTCTGGGATCTGTAACTGTATCCTTGTCGTATCAACCCAATATATATACCTACATACATACACGCCCAACTCAATGTCACTTGCAAAACTCTACACGTTCATTTGCGTGTGTTTCACACACACACTTACACACACACACACACACACACACACACAGCGGCAAAAGGCACATAAAACGTTACGAGTTTTGTGTCTCTTCTCGCATCACATCGCATCGCATCGCATTCTTCTCGAATCATTTAACCCGAGCGCCATTTTCATAAAACGAAATTATTAAAATTGTTTATTCAGGTTTGCAACATATATGTGGGGGGGGGACTGTATGAGTGTGTATGAGGGCTTGGCCTGCATTGTATACAACAACAACGTGTCGACCCATGTGTCTCTGTTTGTGTTTGTATGTTTATGCCACGCTAATGTCATCATGTGTGCCATTATCGGCATAGGTGAGTGTCTGTAAGCGCTCAACTGTACAGTTGAAATGCCTCAGCGCGTCACTGTATTATTGAGCAGTTAAAAATTCGTATTACCATTAACAGCATTACTAGACTGTGAAGCGATTTTTGAGCTCAGCTGCTTCAACTAACCGATTCATTACACGCCACACACAAGCATGACAGCTTCAAAGTTGCTTGACTTCAAAATCATCGCAGAAAGTCTTCAGAAATTTTTAATTGAAATTCTGTTTTACTTATTTGCCAAAAATTCAATTCCCTGGAAAAATTTAAACACCAAAGGCAAAACATGAGTTCTTAGGGCATAATTAAATGCTTAGGAATTTCATGGTATTCAATGAATAAATGAACAACAAAATGTGCCTTTTATTATTAACATTTTAATGCATATTTTACACAAGTAAAAATTATTGAATTTTGTGCTCGTTATTGCCATAAGTCGTTAAGTGAGTGAGTGAGTGAGTGAGTAATGGCAAAAGAGTTGAGTTGAGTTAAATTAAATCAAGTTTGACTACTCGTATGAAAATCAATTTTCTTTTGCGGCGGCTTTATTGGCAACTAAAGCTTATTGCTTGTTGTAGTTGTTGTTGCTGTTGTTGCTGTTGTTGCTGTTGTTGTTAACCGCCTTTTCACAATTTCCGGTCAAATGGACTTCATTTCGGTTTGTTCGCATTGCGCGCGCTCTCTTGTCTAAAGGAAACGTAATTTGGCTTTTGGCCATTATTTTCAGCGCTGACCGCAAAAATTTGCCGAGCTCAAAAGATGAGCACGTTGAAATTGAAAAGCAACTGAAGGACAAAGTACGTGTATAAGCAGCCGAGGGACATGAAGTGTGTATAGCGGCGAGTCGAATCAAGCAGAAGTAGAAGTAGAGGAAGCAAGTAAGCACAATTGGAAAGCATAATCGAAGTCAGTTGGTGGCACAGTCATGAACTACGAGTAAGTAAAGCGTTGCGGCACAATGCGGTTTCCGCTGCTTGATTGGCTTCCGTTTCCGCTAATTTTTGGCAGCCAAGTTGATTCAAAGGTTCTTCTATTTCTCTCTTTTCTTTGACGTAATTTGGCATGTTGATTTAGTAGCAAAGCAAGCGGATTGGATTTGCTGCTAACAACAATTGCGAATGCTCAAATGAAAATGAAGCAAAGCGCTCAAACGTACAAAAAACAAAGTATCATAAAACTTATTTAAATCTGCCAACATAATTCAAACGACACTGCAATATTTTCTATGCTGCTTTGAAGAAATATGGCGACTCATGCCCGCTTGCAACTGTTCAAGCACAATAAAAATCTAAATTTTATTACATGGCACAAATATAAATATTTTATTGTGAAAAGATTGTCCCAAAGAAAAAAGGACAATGCATACTGACGCTGCTGTTGCTGCTACTCTTGCTGACCCTTTGCCGAAGTCAAGGAGTGAGATTTGCAGGCTTACGCACACAAGCAATCCGACATGAAAATCTTAGCCGCCTGTCGGCTATTTGTGAAGGACTCTGCCGCTGAGTTCAAGGATATGCAGCAAGCTGTTACTTGCTTCATCTTTTTTTTCTCCTCTAAATTGTGTAACAAATTGTTCCCCGGGGCCGAATTTGGATTAAGTAAAAAAGGGTTTTATTTACGATGCTGCCATACATAACTGCAAGCGTATCTAGATACATCACATGTACGTAAATAGGCATGTACATATATACTTGGTCCTTTTTACATTTCTTTTTTTTTTTTTTTTGGTTTTTTCCTTACATTTTTATTACGTGCCCAATACTCAATTTGATCATATTTAAATTCATCGTCGTTTTACGCTCAAGGCGGCAAGCTTGAATGGTCAAACATTCAAATCCAATTGAAGGCTACATTATTTTGTTCATTTTATTTTTATTTTTTCCAACATTTGTGCACCATTCTTTTTTTATATTTTAGTCAAACAAGCGTTGAAGTAAAACTTAAAAATCAATTTGCATAAATTACTTGCTTTACTTGATGAAGACATCGTTCATCAATATTGCCAAAGACTTTAAACAAGTCTAATCAATTGGCAGACAAAGTTTTCTTTACTTTTTATTAAGCCGTCCGTTTGCTCTGTTGTGGCATGGAGTTTGACGTTGCGCGCTTTGGCGCCGGCATGTTTAACAAACTGTATCCTTTACGCTCATAATTTTCTGAATGTTGGCAATCAAAGGCGCACAAATCAACAAACCGTATAAACGGAATAGCTCTGAAGTGGCGCACGTATACGTGATATACTCATACAAATACATGGGAATATGATTTAAACTGTCGCGACTTTGTGGCATCACGATAAAATTAGATTTATGCGCATTTGATGAGCTGACAAAGACTTGTATACTTTGAATTGGCCTCATAGCACGGCATAACACACACACACACACATAAATATCTTTTCTCTATATGTGTTTTAGTTCTTCTTATTGGTTTTTTATTGTTACTGCTGAGAATATCTCGAAAACACAAATTCAAAAACTATGACGTTTCATTTAGACTTATAAGCTCAAACATAAGCCAAGTTAACGCTTAGTAGTGCGTATGTGTGTGTGCACATATATTGCAAAAAATTTATAATATTATATGCACTAAAAATAAAAACAAAAGCAAGCACGATTTATGTTTTTATGCGAATGAAATATTTTTAATTTTTTTTGCTGCACGCGCTTTTTTATATCATGGTTTTTTTTAACAAAAACAAAGGTGTAACAAAAGTGGCACACGGCCAACACCCACAAGCGGCTAACTCACATACATGCGAAGAGTCACGTTTCCGCTTCCGTTTTGTGCGAAATCGTTTGTTGCTTTCATTCCAATTATTTTTGTTTTTTTTTTTTATTTCTCTTTTATTTTTATTTGTATTTTTTTTTTTTAACGAAATTGCATTGTGAATAATGTAGTGTTAATTCTCGAGAGTGCCATGTACGCTCTTTTGTTTTTTTATTATTGCATTCATACATTTGTTTATTGGTGTGCGTTGCTGTCGTTCCATGTGAATAAATTGCATGCATGAATGCATGTAACAAACAATAAAACAAAATGAGAAAAACAGTTACAAAAAATATGATATATGAAATATTACAAAAATTACAAGTGATATTTTATACAGTTGGGTGTGGTTTGATATCTGCCTTGATGCTCTTACATTATGTTGTTTGTTTGTTTTTTGTACTTCAGTTAATAATCACTCGACGAATCAGTTGATTATTCCGCATCAGAATTACTTGAGGAAGAGCTGATTTGCCTTTTCTTAGCACAACGTTTTCGTTTTGTTGATGAATGACTGTCAACTTCAACCTCTCTCTGTTCAACTCTTTTTTCCTTACGTTTCCTCTTGCGCTTCTTTGAACGTTTTGCGTCTCGTTTAGTTTCGTGTTCTGTTGAACACTGTTGAATATGTTGACGCTCAGTTACATATTTCTGTTTGGTTTCTTTCGTTGGTATTAAATCGTTCTTAACTATTTCCCAAGGCTTTGCTCTTACGTCTTGCCGCGGCTCAAACTTTGGCTCCGACATATCATCTTCCGTTTGTGGCCGCTTTGCTGTGCACTTTCGGCTTCCGGTATGATTAACTGCATTGTTAGCCAACGATGGATTCTTGCAATTTTTGTCACTCAGCACCGGCTTAGTTTTTGAAACCTTTGACGTATTGGCCAACTCGTTGGATATTTTATTTCCCGCCAATGGCATTTCTTTTTTCTTGTTCATTGACTGAAGCACTTTATCATACATTTGTTTTCGTAGCGCGGCCTGCGCTAATTTCGTATCGCTTTTCTCCAATTTAGTAACCTTTTTTTCGGGTTTTGGTTTTAGTAGATGTCGTGAGTTGTTGGGTTGTTCAATAGCATTAAGCTTAGCATGTTTTGCATCGGCTGTTGATGACCTCATTACTTTGGACGACATTTCAGCAGCCGGATTCTCTTCCGTGTCCGATGCACATGAACTGCTGGAGGAGACTTCCAAATCCATGAGCAAATTATCATAGTTTGTCTTCTGTCTCTCCGATTCAGTGAGCTTTGACTGTGACACAGGTTGGCCTTTCAACGCAGTAGAACATTTCGACGCCGGCACAAAAGATGCATACTGCTCACCTATTGCTGACCTATTACGACTCACTGGTTGTTGGGCAATAGACAAATTCGATTTTGGTGCAACACAGACTTTGGCGTGCGGCGGAGTAGGGATCACCGACTTTTGCAGATGAGGACGTTTCAACTCTGGTGCTAAAGGAACTTTCGGTTTCTGTGGCAAGGAAACCTTTGGTTCCAGCGCTATTGGAACTTTAGACTTAACCGCAACAGGGCCGCTCGAGGGCAGTAGCATGCCATGATTCCTATTGTTAGTTGGAACTTGAATAGATTCTTTCACTAAATGAACATGTTTTTTCTTTTTGCACTCACTACTTTCATCGCTGCTTTTCAAATATTCGTCCTTCAACGCACTCACTTTATCTATCAATCTATCAGCATTTTCGATAAACTTGGTCAGCAGACTCTCAATGCTCTTCCTCTCCTCCTCAAATGGATTGGTTGCGTGCGATAAAAAGCGCACAATGTTACCGTTAACTTTTACCTTGTGCGTTGCTGGTTTGCTAGGTTCCAGCTCAGGGTATGTTTTGGGCATTGACGTTACCATTGGACGTTCGCAAGGTGCTTCTCCGCGCGCCACATGCAATTCAAAAGAATCGCGCAATCGGGCAGCCCGTTTGTAGATCTCATTATGTGGCATGCTCAGCTGCATCGCATTCATGTAGATCGAACGCATTTCGCATAGGAACTCATCCATGTTACTATAAAGACATTGATCCAATTTCATTCTTATTGTGCTTAAGTTCGTGGAGTACTTTACAATGGCAAGGTGCTCTTCGCCAACGCAAAGCTTCTCCAAATGGTTTGGATACCAAAATGGCTCCGCAAAGTCACGACAATCTTTCATAACAGCTGAAAATAAATCACGGCACTGAAGTACATATGCGGGCACTATCCGTGTGAACGTTGCCGTCATGACGGCCTGACGACGACGCACCGCCGCCGGTTGCATGTTGATTTCCTTCTCAATGACTGGTAACTTCTTTACTTCACGTTCGAAAACTCGCTGCAACTCTACGCCAGCTAAGTGCACTTTATGTGTTTCTTTGTTGAATAAGAAACAATTATCTAGCATCTGCCTAAAATCACTAATGGCTTCTTCAACTGTATAGTAATAGCTATTCTCCAAACGTTGTTGTATAGTACTAAGGTCCATAGGCCGCGTAACGATATGATAGTAATCGGGCACACCTAATTCAATTGCATCGACAGGTCTGTGAAAATCCGAAGCGTTTCGCCAGCGTCCCAATGAATTCACAAATGTCTGAAAGATTATTAAACTATTTGTCACACGGCCGGGATTTTCTGAACTTGGTTTGACAATTGGTCTTATACAACGTACAATTTCTACGCCTTGGCTGCATTGATGCGCAAAACGTTATAATTCGACTTTAGGCAAATGTGTGTGTGTCATATTACCTGTCAGTGATGATTTCCATTCCACGATTATTTTATTTTTAAATATCAATTAGTGATTACATTTTCGAAAACGAGTAACCAGTTTTAACCGAAATTCGATAGACATTATCGATGGTGTCATCGATAGTTTGCATGTCAAAGTGTCAGCACCTTTTCACTTTCAGCAAAGATAGTAAGAAAATATAGACACGTAACACGTATTTGGGCGTGCTAACACACAACTGGCCTCAAATCGACGTAATTAATAATAGAAAATGTGACATTCCAATAGTGTCACCTATTTTCCGAGAATTTATTTTGGCGTTGGACAATTAAGCTTATTTTCTTAATCACTTTTCAACACGAATGTGTTTATTTAAGCTAATTTTATGTAAATTATGGGGGCTATACTACTTGGCCAATCGATAAAACAGACACCAACCAAGTTATTAGTAAATTAATATTTTAGCGCTGAACTACAAATTGAGTTAAATGAGCTGAAATGTATGCCAGCAAATACATGCATGCATGTGTGGCTGTGTATATTTACAATGCTTGCTAATGTCAAGGGAGCAGCGCTCTATCGTCCTTATTGACATAAATATGTAACAAGCTGCACAAATAAGCATTTAATTGCTTTGTAGCTTCGCCTGTTGGCAGTAAAAAGTCAACGAAATGCACTGAAACAAAGACAAACACAAGCTTATTTGCCCTGTAGAAAATATTGTTTAAATTAGCATAAAACTTGCATTTGCCTTGCGAACTTGTAAATGACAACAAGTGAATTGGAAAACTGTGCCAGCATGAAGTGTTAAAAAGTTTGTAGCATAAATGTGTGGCATGACATGACATGAATGCATTTCATTTGATTTGTTTTGTGACATAATGTAGGTAGAAGTTGAATAGGAAAAGTAAGGGAAAACTCATTTCAAATTACATAATTTCAACATTTTCAAATTTTACCACACAGCCAAGCACTTTTCAATAAATATCACAATCAGCATGTGCAACTGATAGATAATATAGTTTATGCCTTGCCTTATCTTGTGTTCGTGCTGTCGTCCAAGCTTTGCTGTCGCTTCATTTTGCTACCTTTACGTGAGCGCACGTAGCCATCGCGTTCGTTATCCTTGACTAATGCTGCGTGTAAGTTCTCTCTACGCCAATGTCATAAATAACGGTAAATGCGACTATACCAAAAGTGTCCAATGTTCTCTGACAACGTGTGCACGTGAAAGTTTTCGAAAATGTCTGTTAACGGCAACTGTTGCATATCAAAGTGTCCGAAAGAGCATAGAGAAATAAAAAAACACTGTTGAATTAATAATTAAATTACTGAGACAGATAAACAGCATACAACGGCATACAGGTGTACAAGAAAAGATCAGGAAATATGGTCTCGAATTTGTTTACTTCTTCGTTTTTGAAAAACTTTTTGTATAATTTTGGAGTTCATGTTCCTAATTGAGCGGCAAGGCACGCCTATCCTGGAACGACGTTCAGACTATGCCGTAGACATTAATTGATTTCGATGTGCGGCTGTCAATGTACGTTGATTTCTACAGAGCGGCAGGAATAGATAAACAAACCCGACTAACATAATAAAAACGTTCATGTTGACGCTGAGCAATTTTTACATAAGAATGATGTTGTTATACATTCGCTGTTCACATAGTGCATTGTAGTGTTCAGCGTACCGCGTACAAAGCAGCCCACCATCAAAATAAAGAGCATTATTAAAGTAATGTATGTCATAACCAAATGTTAATCAACATAAGACATTGCCTATTACAGTCCTATGTTTTGTATCTTCAACCTATGACATACAGTACTTTCATACTGAATGATATGTTTTCATTCAATTTCCTTTTAATTCTAACAACTTTTGACTTTTTGCAATAAGTACAAGAATTTCCATTTTTATATTTTCTTTATTACTTCATAAACTGTTATCAAGTTGAGTGTAAATTTAAACAGTATTTCTGTGCCTACCAACAGCCAAAGAAGCGATGTGCTGTGAAACCTAAGTAAATGAAAGTTTTAACGTAATTTTACTAAAATTAAATAAGTTAGCGAAACCGCTAACGAGAAAGGTGTCTGGCACTTTGAATTAATGCGACGGTTTCTGCGCACAGCACAAACTTAACCAAACTACAGCCAAAGCAGTTGTGGCAGCAGCGGCGACGTCAGCGGCGGCAATGCGTTAAATTGCAACATACGTCGAGCAAGGCGCACATACATACATACATATATGGCTGGCAAAGTGGCAAAGCTCCAGTGTCGTGTCTCGTGTTTAATCTGTTTAGGCAACTGCAGCACGACAACAACAACAAAAACAACGACGACGACAGCGTTGCAAAAGTTTTTCACGACTGCTTTCCTGGATGACAGCAAATGCCTACACCACAGGGTTGCACAAAACTTCGTTTATAAGTTGGCGAAACAGTCGTGGAACTGCCAAAGAATGTTCTAAGGCAACAGGAAAGTGAGACATGCATGTGGTTGTATGGCAAAGCATCTGTTTCCAATTTCAAGTCGCTTAAGAAGGTTTCATTTAAACAATTTACAAAGATTCACATATTGTTTATCACTAACGCCGCAGATTGTCAAATAAATACTCTTCACCAAAACATGCTCAGTCTTACCAAACTGTTTGCTCTTCAATAAAGTTCGACTAAAGTCAACAACAACTTTCGACTCCCTTATGTGTCGTATGACTTAAGCTGTACAGAAACTTTAAAGAATTCCCATGATACTTATTTTTTATTCAAAAGGTCTTTGTAATTTTTTTCAAACTGTAAAAAATTCAAAAACATAAACGGAAATTGCCACAACACAAACCGCAAAAGGACAAACGAGCAGGACAAACCAACACAAACACACACACTCACAACGCTCTGACAATCTGAGCGGACAATCTTTTGATTAACATTCACAGGTCCGCACCGCACCACACCGCACGCCAAACCCGCCACTTACCCCTGGACATGTTTTAAACGAACTCAGGGAAATTAGTTTTTATGTTTATTACCTGCTCTGCGCCACACTTTTGTGCTTTGCCACTTTTGTATGCCATACCACTGAAATGAACTTGTTGAAAGCAGTGATGCCAAAAAATAATTTTGATTTCGTGGCTTTCTTCAGTGTTGCCTCATACACACATACACAGAGCATTAACATTAAGGAATGATTAGAATCAATACGCTTAATGCAGCCAACTTAATTAAGGCGAATGTCAAAAGTCGATTTTCATTTAGATGAAATCAAAATCAAACTTATTATGTAAATTTGCTGAAAGCACACGGACAATGAGTACATTCTCTTGAAAACATGACATGGAAAACTTGTTTTCGCATAAAATCATACATCAAAACCACAGTGCACATAATTAAAACAAATATTTAGTTTTGAAAACGTATTTTGATATTTGGGGATTTCAAACTGTTTGTAATTAAGGATTTGACGCTCAAAAGCTTAGACAAATGCTTATAGTGTCGTTGTCGTTGGTCATTGGTCATTGTCTGCTCAAATGGTTTCGAAATTAATAAATGTCAGAAAATCAACATGTAACAATTCAACAATAACAACAGCAACAACAACAACAATTCATCTGCAACTACATGACAAATGCAAAATGACATTTAATTAACTAATCATATGTCACTATGCATTTTCACCTAAACGCAAATACACACACACGCACACAGACGCACAGATGCACAGAAGTCACAACTGGTATCGTTGCGAAGCTAAGCTGTCCTGCAGATGAAGTGAACAAACCTTAAACAGATTTTGTCATAAATTGCATTTTGTCATCTGTGCGGTAATAATTGCACTTAATGCACAAGACGTAACATTTACATCAAATGGCATCGACACACACAAACACATACGTGCGTGAGAAACGTGCTACAGCCCAAAGCATGTGTACTTTAGTTTAGCATGGCATGCATTAAGAATGCGTTCAACATTTAATAAAATATTTATTTATAACTTTGATTATTTATTTAAAACCACAAATTAATTGCAAGTGTTGAAAAGCAACAACAGTAACAACAACAACACTTATGTTGATATTATACACATTGCATGTGCAAATGGCAAATAATTGTGGGTTTAGAATGATTATAAAGATGATTAATCGAAGATTTATGCACACTTAGGTAAAGATGTCATTAAAATTTATTAAAAAGTTACATGCATCAATTAAAATCATCATGTAAGTAACGTAACAGAATTTGGCAATAGTTTTATATTGATAAATGTTAACTACTTCACTGTCTCTTTCACACTCACACGCCACTAAATTAACTGCACTGTTTAACGCAACTAAACAAAACATTGAATCAAATACATTTGGAGCGTGTTTTGCCAATTTGTTGGAGTATATTTAATGGTTAGTAAACGTAAGTAAACGCAACCAATTAGCTGATGTAACGGAAATGAAACATAAATTATACAGAGCGTTGTGCAACGCGATTGGAAAAGCACGCACAGGGTGAGGCAACTGCCAACGAATGGAGTACTTTTTTGCTTCATATTGTATGCTTTGTCAGTCAGTCCGTTCGACGGTGCGTCACTCAATGAGTCAGTGAGTCAGTGACTCATTGCAATTAATGCGCCTGAATGCGCTAACAACGAACCTCGAAGCTCGAGTTGAAGGTAAACATAAGTATTGCGTCCTGCAGCGTGCGGCATGCGGCGCTGCAACTTGGGTATAAGAGTAACGAGCGCGCATTGAAAATTAATTGCCCACTGTATGTTGGGTGGGGTGTGAATTTATGCTTTGCGGCTTACAAGGACATTATGGCCGCCTTCGCCAACGTCAACGCCACGCCATGCCACTTGAGTGACGTTGTCGTTGTCGTTGTCGTTGTCGTTATCGTCGTTGCTGGCATTGTCGCATTCTGCGTTTTTAACGCTTTTGTTTTATTTTATATTCTTTTTTTTTTTTTTTGTATGAGAAATTAATTTTCTTTATTTTGTTTTCTTTTTTTCTGGCACAGCAATAATATTTTCTTTTCATGTTCACGTGGCGTGTGCGCACCCTTGGTTACGTTGGTTTTTGCTTTCTTGCTGTCAATCAGAGCGTATGATTAATATTTTGTTTTCAGCTGAATAATGAAGCCGAAATTCGTTGCCGTACGTAAAATGCATTGAGCCAAGAAAAAGCAAAGGAATACAAAAAATCGGTAGTTTCATTTAAAATAATTATGTAATTTTATTTAAGTCTTTGCTTGCAAAACAACATATTTCACATACTTACGCAACACTTCATAATATACTTGTTATATAACACACACACACACACACACACACATGGCTGGCTTGTGTATTGAAATTAGCTGACAGCAACCGCTCGTCGTCGTCAACACAATTTATGCAATCAAATAAGTAATGTGCATGCAAATGTAGTTTGCTGCCGAAGCGACGATATGCCACACAAGACTATTGCAGCATTGCAGTGCACTATAAGAGGGCTGCCAGTTTAATCAAAAGTCAAGTATTTCATGTCGACAAGCGCACATTTCAAATGAATTGAAAGAAAAGCCAAAAGGAAACGTATTCGCTGTCAGCATGCAAATGCCTTAGTCAGGCTCATTGCGTTGGGCTTGAGTTGCGTTGCATTGGTTTGCGGCAACCTCAACGTCAACGTCGCCTGTGTCGCATGTACAATGGAATATCAAGCAGTGAGCGTCATTTTAAGTCGATGCAATGCATGGCCTACGCCATGTAAAATCTCCAAGTGCAGCAGCAGCAGTTGTTACAGCCACTGAGGTAGTGACTGTGACAATGGCATCTCGATGCCTCATGTTTGCATGCCTGAGCCCTTTTCAGTCACTTTGGATTTCATGAAAATTGCATTTTTTTGCATGCTGACAACACTGCTGCTGGTACTGTCTCTCTGTCCGTCTGTCCGTCTGTCTGTGCGCCTTTTGTTGTTGCCTGCTAGTCAAACCCGCACTCAACGACAACTAAATGCAAATATTTCTCATTTCAGTTGCGCAACCAAAGTCAGTAAGCAAAGCATAGAAGAAAGCAAGCAAAAAAAAAAAAACAAAAAGAATATGCAAAGAAAAGTTGTCAAATATATTCAAAATGTGTGCCGCATGTTAAATCATTTTGCATATGCCAACCAACTATGCCTTTTTCGAGTGTGCATTGCATTCAGCATAAAATTCTTAACAATTTTATCATTGAAATTGCCTTGACAACTGATGGCAAAACGTTCGTTTCTAATTGTTAATGAAATTTGTGCACTTGACTTATTTGCATGCAAATACTTAACATTGCGTAATATCATATTCGAAATAAATATCAAATGCCATCATAGTCAAAAGTTCAGTGACCTTTTCACTGTTTTTGCCGCAATTATGATTAATTTCGCTAGCAATCAATGCAGCAACAAATCATGCCCATTGCACTCGCACGCTTTGCGGCTTTTGCGGTTTATGCTGATTTTATTATTAATTTTCTAATTAGGCTAATTGCAATAAACAAAATGATAAACAAAAAACAACAATAAATACAAATGGAACAAAAAATATGATGCTTTTTGCATTTTAAATAAATATATGTGAAACATCATAGAAATTTGCAATTATTATTACATTTTTGTTGCATACTTTTATGCGCATACAAAAAATGCCTAACAAGAAATCATGCATACAAGTTTAATTAATATTTCATGATTTTGTGTAAAACGCATTTCTTCTTTAACAAAAAAAAAAAATTTACATTCCTAATTCAAATTGAAATATTTTCACTGATTTGGCATTTTTGTTGTTACGAAAAATATTTGACATATGTATGCTGTTGTTGTCGTTATTATTTTTGTTGCTGTTGTTGTTGTTGTTGTGCGTCATCAATGTAAGCAAAGCATAACAATGCTTATGCATAATATTAAAAGTTCTTAGCGTGTGGCAAATAACAAATGAATGCAAAATGGTATCAAAGTGTGGGTGTGAATGTGCGGCAAGGCGAGAAAAAGTGCTGATGAACTAACTAAATGAACTTGATTTGAATATTAAATTGGTTTTATTTGCTTAGACGAAGTCGAAACTTTGTGATGCAGTTGAATTTTAAATCAAATAATCCTCATCAACTTGTTTAAGTTAAGCGTATAGAAGACAGCTTGAAGAGTCTATCAGAAATGTTGCCACATGTCATGCCACTTCAGGACAACAAAACTTTCTTTTGTCGCTTTAAAGCAGAAGTTCCCCCATTTGAAGATTGAAGAGTTTTCGGGTATTTAACTTAGCTTAAGCAAAACTTCTTATATTTTGCTGAGGTTCAAGAAAATGAACAAAGAATTTATATGTAATACATTAAAAGCCACAAATCTCTAAGCATAATAACAAGAATTAAACAATGTACTGTGTTCAATGCACGCTCACATGAACATTATTCATGTTGACTTATTTATAATACTTATTTTACATAGCCACTCAATCAGTGCAAAAGCAACTGCATTGCAGTAAAAGATACAAATGCGCACGACAGTTGAAAGTACAGTATATGTCAGTGTTGATGTTAATCACAACGATGATGATGAACACTCAAAAGTTATATGCATGCATGGCGAATTCTGTGGTAATTCAATAATAATTTTCAATTGCGTTTTTAATTGAGAAATGTTGCATATTTTATGGCGCAAATGATACTCTGTGGTTTGCAACACGTCGTATACGCAATAATGTTAAATATTCAATTTATTGTGGCAAAGTTGAATTGCGCACAAACCTTAAGCAATAATAAATTATATTTCAGTGTAATTTTGCGCACATTAACGCACATCTCATGCTTCAAATATAGTCATCAATGCTGGTTGGGCAGAGGAGCGGCATGAAGTCGTGCAGCACCAAAAAGGTGAGAATGCTAACGGCACTGAAATGCACTTAATGCCTTTGAAGGCAGCACTTAATTAGTTCGCTCGACTGCTCTCAAAAGTGGTCATTACGCGCAGCTAAGAAGAACTTCAATTCAAGTTGGATTCTAATTTCGGTGCAGTGGCTACTCGATCCCACCGGTCGAGCATTGCCTGTGGCGGACTGCCACTAATGGCCGCCATTTTGTACGGTTGAAAATTAATTTTTAATTGCACGAAAATGATGACTTGACTTTTGCTTTCTTTTGCTTCTATTTTTCGGCAGCCTTTTAAGCTTCTCTTTTTAGGTTTTTTGAGCATATTTTATACATTTTTATGCTCCTTTCTATTATTCATGGCATAAATGGTTTTTATTAAAAGCATTTTTATGTATAATGTATACGCACAACTGGTTTGAATTTCAGATTACCCTTTAATAGAAGCGAGGCCAAAAAAAAAGGATTACACAACGAATCCTTTCTGTGCATAAAATAGGGGACAATTCATTACGGGGCATGAGTAAACATTTTTGTGAAAATTTTTTTTTTCTTTATAAAATTTATTAAACACTTGCCAACAAAAATTTAGGTTTTGCGCATAAATATTACTCAACATTTATAAAAACTATTTGTGCTCAATGACTTAAGTTACATAGAACCAGTGCGATACATAAAACAATCTAGTTTTGAAATAGCTGCCAATGTTGTCCACATGCCTTTTCTTATTTTTATTGCTTTTTTTAATGACTTAAGCGACATAGAAGGTGTACCGTATATAAGGCAGTCTAGTTATTAAATAACTGCAAAGTGTTGTCCACGTGCCTTTTTTCTTTCTTGTGTTGCTTTTTTGGTTTTTTATGTTTTTCTGCATTATTCAGTCAACCAGTGTTGAAACATTTAACAACTTTTTTGTACTTTTAAACTATATTGAAACACTTGCATGCGTTTTATCAATTGCAAGCGCTTAACTTATCGTTTGAATATGTTTTTAATTAATTTTAACTCAATTTGTGATTATTTACGTGCAATTTAATTTCGTAATTGATTTTCATTCAAGCTCAATCAACCGACACCATGATCGTGAACATCATCATCGCGTTTGTGCGCTTATCAATCCAACTGAGTGACATGCAATCAAACTTGTAAAAAATATTACATAAATAAATGCCACATTAAAAAAACAGGCGTAAACTTTATTAATTATTTACATAACTGTTATTTTTTTTTATTATTTTTTTAATTGTATTAAAATGTTTATTTTTTCTACAAGTATTGCAATAATAAACAAACACGCTTTTCATTTATTGCATTCCGACAGCGATAATAAAATTGAGACAAGCGCAAAAACAGAAATAAACAACGGCTATCATGTAATTTGAATACGCTTTAACAACATTTAAGAAAGAGACAGAAGATATTTAGCTAAAGATATCTGTCTTCTTTCTAACAGATAATTATTACTATTAAATTATTAAATGAAGTGTTTGTCATTAGAACTTACTATACAAAGGTCTATGAGTTGGATCATGCTTTTTTGATATTTTAGGCTTGAGACGTGTGTCAGCGATATTTGTTACCAAATTGTTTAATCTTTACCAGAAGAATCTTGAACGACAGTAATGATAATTCCGATTTCCTTAAATGGTTCCAAATCGGCTCAAGAACAGAAGAGTGCCATAAAAGGCTGGAGATTTGCTACCATTGAATGATAATGCATTAAACTTTCAGGATTAGAAGATACGTTAGAATTACTCTAGAGGAGACATCATAAATATTGATAAATAAAAGAAAAGTTTTTGATAAATTTTGTCGATTTGTCTGAGTGACAAACATGGGGTAAAAGTTCAAATACCTACATGAAGAGTATTTGAAAAAAAAATTCACAAAAAAGTGAACGAGTTTTACCATAATTACAACATTACGAACTGATTAAAAATATATGCAAATGTATACATAATTATATAAATTAATTAAACTGTGCGCGAGTGCGCCAACATGTGTGTGAGTATGTGTGAGTGTGTATGCTAGAGTGCAACAGCAAGACAACTGTGACAATTGTAACACTTGATAGTGCAATAAAAATACATACATGCATAATGATAGTAAATAATGTTTAAATAATGATAACAACAAGAACAACAACAACAGCAGCGGCATTTCAATAAGTTGAGTGGGGGAAATGCATTGCTGAATTTAATTGTTTTGTTTATTTGCGCATTCAAGTACAAATTAAATGCACATGCACGTCGAACCTTTGCACTTTGACACTTCGAATCAAATGTTCAACAATTTGTGCAATTACAAAAACAACAAATGTGACACATTTATTGGAATTAAAATTTTTTTTTAACTAAATTCAATTAGAAGTATAAATTGTTTAAGCATTTGAAAAGTTCTTCTAATAATTTTATCAAATTAAACAAAAAAATAACATAAAAGATGACATTTCAATTTGCAAATAATTTGTTTGTTATTTTAATATTTTGCTAAACTCTTGAAGTGCATTTCAAGTGCTTTGCCACAAATAATAATTAACAAAATTTATTGAAATTGCATTTCGACAAAATGTCATGCATTGAACTTTGACATATTAGAAATTTCAATTACGAAAAACCGACAAGACCAAGGCACGTATTTATGTATATGCACGCCACAAGCTTTTGACAGTCACCCACACCGCTATGCCCCTCGCACACACTCACATAAACACTTAAAATACAAATCCTTTGCTCAAAATGTGAAATTAGCCAAATTATTGAAGTAAACAGAAGAGTCATCGAAGTTGCCGTCATCGTCAACGTTGTCGTACTTGTTTGCGCTTAAAATTTAATTTCACACACAATTGAATTCATGCATAATTTTAACAGGGGCGATAAATTATGGCCATTACACATACACACACACTCATACATGCACAACAATATAAATGCTGGTTTATAACAAAATGCAAGGCAGGCATGAAACTGGCGGCTTGTGTGGCTTGCAGCGCACGCACATGTGTCTGTGCGAGTATATGAGTTGAGTAATGATGTACGCCCGGCCCAATGTCGTCGCATATATGTATGAATATGCGTAGACATTCGACGGTTCGCACGCTCACTCGCTCACAAGTTTGTTGTTTATTCGTTCATTCGTTCGTTCGTCCGTTCGTTCCTTCGCTTGTTCATTAATTCGCAGCCATAAAGCAGCCTGAAGCATGTTTTACTTGCCTCTCGTCTGTCTGTCCGCCCGCCTGCATGTCTGCTTGATTCGCTGCATTTGCATACTTTCAGGCTTTCATGCTTGGGCACCTGTTACAATGAATATGCGCTTATGAGGCAAAATGCGCGCGCTCCCTCTCTCTCTCTCTCTCTGCCATCGTCAGCATTAACAACCAGCCAACGACAACGCCACCGGCATCGACATCAGCATCGGCTGACCACCACCGCTGTCGCCGTTGGCGCCTATAACACATGTCTGTTCATAATTAATGTGTAAATTGTAAAGCTCACACAGACGCACACACACACACACGCACACACATCGATTGCGGGTTTGTATTACAACAAAAACAAATGCAATTCAGCTTAGTTTTGGTTCAATTTTCATTCTGTGCCGTCCACTACAGTCATGGCCATAAACAGCAAATACGCTTCGACGTTCGACCAAAACTTAATTGCATTTGTTGAACAATAACCGGAAGTTGATGTTAGTTGGCAAAAGCGATTTACTACTCACACACACACACACACACTCATGTATGTATGCATGCATAGACTGATACGAATTTATGCCATTTGCCTTTGGTTTAATTGTTCTAAACAAAGTGATTCATTTGTAAATCGTTTTAAAGCTTACAAAATGCAATTATCAGAAAGTAAAGCACATATTTATTTCTCAACAAAAGTTCACTTTGAAAAAAAACGCTTTACGCAAGTCAAAATATTTATAGACTTAACTTCGGACACACTCAAGAGATTCAAGTTGCCAACGAACATATTCGCTTTTTTTCTATTTTCTTTGGTATGCCAACATGAAAATAAATATTCATTTCGGTTTTAAATTCAGCATGCCGAATACACTTCTTCTTCTTCTTCGTTTTGTCGTGTTTGACTTCGACGATTGCTTAAAAAATAATTTATTGAGTCAATTGACTTTCGTAGTGAAGTCGCCGCAAATAAACGCATTGCACACACTGACAGACTCACACACACACACAGCTAGAGCGAAATGCAGAGACAAACTTAGAGGCACAATTGCACTGAAGTGCTTGCAATCCTTTGGGATGATTTTGTTGACTCTTTATAGCGAGACATAGAGAGAGAGAGAGAGAGAGAGAGAGAAGAAGTAAGCGTAGTCGTAAGAAGAAAGAAGTAACAATGTACGCCCCAAAAACAAGTCAACGCCCATTGGAGTATTCGTAGGAAAAGTCGAAGTAAAATCATTTCAGTTCATCGTTGCAATTTAAAATTTATTGCTATAAAAGTTCGTTCACATTCGACGTGCGAGTTGTTTAAGCACACACACGCACACACACACACACACACGCACACATGCAATGTAACATGAATCATGCACAAAACGTTGGTAGTGTGAGACGAGTGATTGAGTAAGTAAGTAAGTAAGTGAAGCGAGTGTGTGTGTGAGTGCAGAAGCGTCGGACAGTGACACACCCTGTGGCTGTGTGCGCCATTGCGCAAACAACTTTCGAGAATTTTGTCATGCATCAAAATGTGTAAAATCCGGACAAGCATGGAACAACAAGAGCAACTGGACACCGGCAACAAAATGCAAACTGAGACACAAATGTCAATCCAATTGAACGTTGCCATAGCACAAGGACGACGACGACGACGAGCAACGCTATAGGGGAGCGTAAGTATGACAGACAACTGAATGAGTGAGTGTGTGTGTTAGTGACTAGAGAAGAAGAAGCAGCAGAATATAGAAAAACAAGACGTACAATATCAGAGATGAGGTCAGTCATGAGATGTCAATGTGGCAGCTAAAGTTGCATTTTGTCAGCAAATAAACAAGTGTAGTGGCCCGTTGAAACTGCCGTCCGTCCGTCCATCTGTCTGTCTATCTGTCAGACCAACCGAGTATTCGTTGTTACTCGTATTGATTTGAAGTCAAACTGAATTTCGAAAAGTTTCGTAAAAGTTGTTCTGTCAATTGGTTAAGAAAATGAAAAACAAACATTAACAAAAAGCCATTGCAATGAGAAACCAAAGCACACACATGACAAAAGTATACAAATGTTATTTAATTAAAACCTAAAATTTTGTATTCCAATCAGCACAAGCAAATTCAAATAAGAAGTTTCGATTTTCAAAGAAAATTGTTAAAAGTTCACAAAAACTTCAAAATAAACGAAAAAAAAATTTACAATTTCAACTTTGGTTGTTGCTTTCATATTTTTATGCCAGTGCTGTAAAATGTTTGAACATTTCGGCTGCAATACATGCGAGAGATAGACGAAACACGACTTGTGCTCGGCGAAACAATAAAATGAAAGGTGTAAAAATTAACTTTGTTTTACAACTTTGCCTACAAAGTGGGCGCAGCTCAGTGCATACAAAGTATTGCAATCGGCGTAGCAGTGTTGCAAAACATGCGGCAAGCGTTACCTCAAAATCAAACATTAAAATTACAACAACTTTGCAGCATGTTTCACATAAAAGCAATGGCGGCACACAAACAAACAATCAAACAGACCGACAGACAGACAAGAATGCACAAATTGTTGCAAGTTGCAGGCGGCAGTCGTTGCCCAAAGCAGTGCTTGAAAATATCATTGCGGCAGCGTGTGCTTTGCCAAGCGCAAAGAACGACAACGCAAAAGTGGAACTCAATGACATGGCAGCACTTAAAAATATTAAAGAAATCCCAACCACTTCTGCAACCCACAAGCGAAGCACATCGGATGACAGTTTCTCTTTTTTTTATGTTTTTGCGCCATAATGTGATTAAATTGAATTCAATTTAAAAGGCGGTCTGCCAATACGCACGCTTGATTGATTGATTGATTTATGTGCCGAAGTTTTCTCAGCCTACGACAGAATAATAATAAATTATGGCAAACTCGACTTAATGGCAGCGATTTTGTGACTTTAGACTTTGTGCCAAAACATGTCAAAGCGCCACATCATCATGCCGCATCATAAGTCGCCGTCTTGCAATCAACCACTCGCACTTATGGCTGACAAATGTGTCGTGTTGCATCAAAACGGCGCAAGAAAAAAAAAAATGAAAGAAAAAAATTAATTTCAAAAGTTTATATTTTTTTTTGTTATCTTCTTGCTCATTTTCTTAACTTGGCGTATTTATTTCATTGCACGCTCGGCTTGCGTTGACGGCAAAGTTTAATTTTTTATTATTGTTTGAGTTTGTGAAATGATTTTTATTGCCTTTTGCCTCAACGTCGTCAACGTCAACGTCTTGGTCTTATACTACTTCAACTGCTGCTGCTGTTGCTGCTGCTGTTGTTCCGAAACCTTTGTAAGAATTTAATAAAACTGCTGGAACCATATTGCCACACACATACAAAGACGCCAACACGCTTTTCCTCTTACTTTCCGTAGAAATAAATCCACACACTTTTCCGAAAAAAAAAAAAGTAAAAGAATAAACACAACCGCCATATTCGTCGCCCACAACCGCTCCGCTGACACGCCCATACGCCTCATTTTGTTATTTATTTGGTGTACATAAGTATTTGCTCAGTGGCTTTTATTAAAATTGTGCTCAGCCGTAAAAAGGCTTCTTGTTGGTTCATTCTACTCCTTTCAAGCGTACAAAAGCGCCGGTTTCAATTTCACTTCTTTGCGCTTCCCTTTCCAACACTCTTTTTATTTTTCTTTATTTCTTGTAAGGTTTTAATATAATTTGTTGATTCTTATTGTTATGTACATACTTGCCGATTGTTCGAAACTCATAAAACTGTCAAGAAAAATTAAATAAAATGTTGCTTTCACAATGAGCGACTTAAAGAGTTATAGCCACAAATTGACTTCAAGCAAACTTTTTTTACGCGTATCTTATTATTTTTTCTTCACTTTTTATGTATCGTTTAATGAATTCCAAACATAAAAGATATCATTTCCTTAGCACAAACAATATAAAGTTGTTATGAAAAAAATGTTACAAGCTTTCAGTTCATTATCTTTGTCACGGCAAACCGAATGCAATTCCAAATGAAATTCATTATGATTTGCATAATTAAAAATCAAATTAGTATAAATAAAGACAAGACAAGAATAAAACATTACCAAAAAGCTGCAAAAAAAAAAAAAAAAAGAGACAACAACAAAGCAAATATTTAACATTTTACTAATTAGCTTTTGCTTTTGTTGAGTTGAGAGCGTTAACCACAATAAAGTAAAACCGGAATGCCACAAAAATATCTGAAGCATGCTCGACATACAACCCTCAAGGTGGTGAAATTGGACCCATGTTGTGCATCACTTTTTTAGCAAGGCGACGTTTGCCAGCACGGCTCAGCAGCACGGCACGGCTCGCCAACACTTTCGAGCATGTTCCATGGCAAGTAAGACAACAACGAACGAACGAACCAACGAACGAATGAACGAACAATCCCAAGTAGTAGAAAATTTAATTAGAATGCCGAGGCAAGCGTCGCTGCCAAGGTAAAAACGGCAACGAAAACCTAATTTGACGGTAAATTGAAATAAACAAAAATTACAAAAGCAACAACAAAGCCAAAGTGAAATAAACATGAAGCAAAACGATAAAAAAAATAATGAAAACATAAAAAAAAACTTATAGAAACATAAATAAGCGCAAAACCACAACAAAGCTTTCAATGAATTTGTATGAAAGCAACAAGAACTAAAGAACATTTTAATACTTTGTAATGCAATGCCAATTAACGTTGAATAACTGTCAAACAGTTTAACTTTATTACAAATAATTACGGCTAAAAGTTAATCCTTTTATGGCTTAAAGCTCTGAAATTATTGCGCATACGCAATGACCTTTTGCTAGATTTCAACAGAAGAACAAACAAATCGGTAGAAAAAACCTGAAGTTGACAAACCTCAAGACGCTACATTTGAATTTCATACCATCATCATCAATCAATCAACATCAGTGCGTGGTAAAAGCAACTCTTCCTCGCGGTTTCGCACTTTTGCAGAACCACAATTCATCACAGCGCTTTTGGACCAGTAAAATAACTATTGCCTACTTTAGTGCGCACACACACATCAAACAACAAATTGTCAACACAAGCACATGACATGTAGTGAATTATTACGATCATTATAGCAGCTTTCGATCCAATTGCTATCGCTTTGACATTTAGTCTTTGTGTGTGTCTAGTTTCGTCAGGCAAGCGCACCAATTAAAATACCAAATGTCAATGTAAAACGACATTTTGTTGTCTAATTAAACTAATGAGTCATTATGTACATACGCAAGCGTATAGTTATCAAATGAGCGCACAAGCGCAAATCGCAAACGCGGTTTCGTTTGTCAATTAAACATGATGTTTTGCCCGCTCGCGACCGTGACAGCTTCAAGCGACACACTCTCGCTCTGTGTGTGTGTGCTTGTTTGTTTGTTAACACAGTGTTTGTCTGAGCAGCAACTAAAATACAATTGACATGTGAAGTTTTTAATTAAACATTAAATTGATTATGCAACAATAAACTCGCATTTTGCCAAAACTAAACCGACTTATTGTCATTACTGTTTACAACGGCATAATTATGTATGAAGCTTTTAATGTTCATACATATGTCATTAGCATATCGAACTGCACAACATTTATCATTGTTTTAATGTTATTGTTCGGCGGTTAAAACGGATGTATGGCACCCTGTATTCAGTCACGCAACAATGTTATTATCATTTTTAAGCCTTGCTTTCCGACCATAATACAAATTCTCTTCTTTTTTCAAATGTTATCTCGCTTAGTGCAAAAGTCATTTGCAGTTCACACTAATCCCGGTAAAATGTATGTCAACTACAACAACAACAACTATAATAACAACAAACAACAACAACACTATGTTTGCATTGCTGAAAACGTATTTGCGCTGCATTTTTGACCTCGTAAGCACAAACAGTACAAAAAGTACGCATTGCGTCATTATGCATGATAAAGGCCTTTGTTAAATCTGAGACAATGCATGTGCAGTGTGCACTTCCTTTTACACAAAAGGCGAGTTGCACTTTTAATCTCACTAATGGCACCAAAACACTCGACACTTGTGCTGCACCGACAACGATATCACAACAGCAGCAGCGGCAGCGGCAAAAGCAATGCTGCTCCATTACAAAATCCCATGAATCACTAAAAGGATTTTTTACTAAAGATTTGATACAATGACGCAAATGTATGTATAGCTACGTTGAATTGTGCTTTGTTAGTTGACATTTTCATTTTACTTAAATCAATTCTAAGTTTTACACACTTTTGATAAAATTCACTGAAAAATGTATTGTTCAGGCAAATTGCACACTACACTAACGTACTTATGTGCCATACATGTTCTATGTAACATGCGTCGTCACCATTTTATCTAAATCATACACACACTACACTGCCGTATGTGTCATGGATGCTCAGTATAACATACGTCACCATATTTGGCAGCAGATGAAAATAATTGCGCATAACTTAGCATCAATGCAGCTTTAACAATGCAGTGCCGCATGTGCGGTGTGTTCTTTGGACACATATGTCGTAATATTTCAGCACAGTGCCAACAAATAAAAAATCAACTGAATTAAATATTTTAAATAGATGCGAATACATTTTTAAATTTCTCAGCCTAAACATGACACACGCACACTGCACTTCCGTTGTAAATATTTTATGGGTTACAAATAGTATTCTTAACCATTTTTTGGCTATTGGTAATTCCCAATTTGTAGTTTTTTTGTTGTCAAATTTAATGTTCTTTGTTGATGAGCATGTAAAGCACAGCGGACACACACCCAAAAGCTCGCTGAAACTGTTAGAGCGCGACTTATTAAATGCCAAACTGGAAATTCCAAGTGTTTTAGCTCAAGATCAAGATCTTAAAGTTTTATTGATGCTGCTGCCGATCAACTGACTCAACGCTTTAAGCAAAGCTTTCGCAAATCCCACACAATGCATAACACTGAGCGCATTTGTGAAGCTGAGCTCAGTTGTTGTACAACGTTCAGAACGCAAAGACTTAAACAAAGTTTGAAGAAAAAAAAAAGGTGCGCTCAGCAAAATGACTTTAGCTTTGTACGTGTTGTGTTTTGTCTCATTTAACTGCTTTGTTTACAACAATGCTGTTGTCGGTAAGTATTTACTGTCATATACACTTTATTTATAATTTGCATAATTAACAAAAGAAAACAAATAAAAACTTCTTTCCGCAGCGCCAACAAATACGACGCATCAAGCACGACGATATGTCAAAGACTTTGTCTTTCCCGATGCGTTGGAATCGCGCAACTTCAAACCGGTCGATCCAATAACAACAATATTTCAACAACAAACACGTGTGGATGTCGATAAAAATAACACCATAAATATTAGTAACAATAACAATAGCACAAGTCAAGTACCGATAACAACAAACCCGGTCAGTCCACTCAAAACTTGCGCCGACTATGAGGGCATGCAAATTATACACTCAACGCGTCTTTTGTTAACACGTCGCAATGACACATCGGCTGCAGCAATTGACAATGCCGTGGATTATATACGTTCTATAATTGCCAACGAATTGGATCTTTTCGATGTTGAATATAAGATACTACAAGCGAAATTATTGTCAAGCAATGAGTTGCTCTTCGAAATGGCAACGACGCAAGAGGCATTTGAGATCTTGAAACAATATTGCACACTACTGAAGGACACAATGTGGTCGGCATATTTGAAAACGTTTACGATAAGCGAAACCGAACGGAATTTCCTGGATTAATAAAATAATATTTATTAGAAACATTTTGTTTTTGTTTTGCTATTTTTAGTAAGATTAAATTACACTGAAATGAACTAAAAAGCAGGAAAAACTGAACTGATATATATATAGAAAAAAGCTTTTGCCATTTAAGTTATCTTAGAAGACAAGTTTATCTTGTCTTGTTATGTACTTAGTGCAATAAGTGCGCAATTACGCAATTACACACACACAC
Organism: Phortica magna; assembly: GCA_037044515.1. Lineage (NCBI taxonomy): Eukaryota > Metazoa > Arthropoda > Insecta > Diptera > Drosophilidae > Phortica > Phortica magna. The sequence goes on from JBAMBP010002455.1 coordinate 39,595, forward strand.
AAAATGAATTTGTTGCAATTAGTTGCAAAATCGACTTTAGAGAAACTTCGATACTTTGCCGGCAGTAGTTTGGCCATGAATTACGGCGCCATAAAATCAACTTCATTGTCTTCTTTTCAGACGAAATTTTATGTTGCAATTATTCGTACATAACATTCACTTTATAGCTCATTCACTTTGGCATTTCTCCATAAGACAGACACACACACACATGACTCCTAAGCTGCTTTAACGCCACAATTGACACACACACACGTCCCGCAGCTCCTTTTGCAACAACAGCAACAAAAACTCAACTCATTCTTCGTTTAACGCTTTCGAAATAATCGCATATGTTTTCAAGCAGTTATTTTCGCATAGAATTTGAAATATCACAGAACATAAATTTCATGTCTAATTGGATTTTTCGCTAAGCGGCATTAAAATCTACAAAGTAAAACAGTTTCGCACTGTGTGCATGTGTTTATGTCTGTTATTATGGCGTCTTATCAGCACACTTGGCGCGTGCACACATACACCAACACACACACACTTACACAGCACAAAACAAACAAAAAACAACCGCAAAAAAAACATATTTTAGTAATTTGTCTTTGAAGAAAAAAATGTTCATACGCGCAGCAAGAAAAGTGTGAAAAAAAAAAGAATAAGAAGAAGCTGAAAATTCTCACTTGAACTGATAATTTTACTCAATTTGCGCGCACTGATGAGCAAAGTTTTCCCATTTGCATTTGCTTTGCGTTGGCGTTGCTGTTGTTATACGCGTTGGCGTCTTTGTTGTTGCTGTTGGTGTCGTTGTTGTTGTTATTGTTGTTGTTGGAGTTAGCATGCCGCATGCAGACGGGCGGCACTGACAGACATAGCATCTTTGCCAAAAGTTTGCAGACTCGTGCGCTCAACGCGCTGAGTAGGTGTCAATTAGGGATTTCCGCCTCAATTACTTTTAAGCGCATTTTCCAAATTACATAATTTTCACATGACAAACTTGAAACTTTTCATATTCATATCAACAAAACTGTGTAATGCGTTATGATTTTTTTTAAGCAGCGCAATATTTCATACATTGTAAACATAAAATTCAAAATCATATAAAATTCGTGTCAATGCAGGAAATGACATTTTCAATAACTGACATATGTTCAATGCGAACGAGTGCTCTCGAAGAAGCACAATTGAACTTAAATCATACACAAGCTTATAGTAATTGGCTCAATAGACGGACTGTCAGACAATGTGCACAAAACTGACATTTCGCATTGCCATGACAATTATGATGACTTATTTCAGTATGATTGTGCCGTATACGTAATATTAATGAGTATTTGTGTATGAAAACAGCATGAGTGCAATAAAGGCAACGACTGTCAGTCTGATGATCAATGCTGTTGGGCTGTTGTGCGTTGTGTGTGTGCTGAGCATGAAAAGGCAAGAAAATGTACAACAGATCAGTATAAATCACGCGCAAAAGCATGAAGCCACTCAATGATTGCCACCACCACTTTTATAATGACAATGAAGGAGTATTGGAGGTGGCAAGGCGTATGTAAGTCAAATGCCAACAACTTAATGCGCACTTATATGCATACACATGCACACACACACATACATACATATATACGCCTCCGAATACTCACTTAACATTGCTGTTCTACACAAAGTGAAGCATTGTACAAGAATAATTGACGACAACGAAGAAGATAATGAGCGCAACAGTGCTGCATGCCAAACCAATCCAACCCAATCCAATCCAATCCGAGCCAACACAGAAGCCAACAACAACAGCAATGACAACGACTACAATAATAATGTTAACAACAGCAAGAAGCACATATAAAATTACTCGTCATCATTATCATCATCATCATCATCATCATTTATCCTTCATATACAGGCAGGCAAGCTGAGCGCCTTATTTACTTAACATCGTCCTACGTCTCATCAACATCATCAGTTGAGCTTGCGCTGCCAGCATTATAATCCTGTGGAAACACTTGAAAATGATGGATGAAAATTATCGTTTTCTGCAACGCATGCAAATGCATTGCATTGCAAAATTACTTTCAGATGATTAATGCTTTGCGAGCAAATTTTCATAGTTCTTTCGTATACGATTCTTCTATAGGGCACACATACATTGTAGCATGAATGCACGTCCTACTGCATCCTTTTGATAGCTGCCAGCAGCTTATAATTTGTACGAAAGTGTATAATAATTAAGCCACAAATGCGTAAAGCCATTAAAAAGCACACGAATATGCAATAAAAGCAACAAAAAAGTTGAAGAAGAAGAAAAAGAGTTATATAGAATATGCACTGAAAATGTAACTCGCAATTAAGAAGCTTAAAATGTTTGCAGTTGTCCTTCGTTTGGTTTATGAAGTAACATTAAAAATGTACAGTTATTGCTACTGTATCACTATAATTTATGGAAATTTCAAAATATGCTAAATTCTATGAGGATTTAATTGGTTACAAAGTATCAAATTGAGTGTTAAAGTGAGTGCCACTTGTTCAATGTCAATTCTAAGGAACTAAGATTTGTACTCAAACGTAATCTTATTCATATACCGATTGTCATGTCATTTCGCAAGAACCGCAGTATTTCAACCAAATATGCTATGAATTGACGGTACCAGCAAACCAAATTCAATTTGCAAAACCTCAACAACGACAAGCGCAGCCACAACATGCTCAAGCGTGGAGCACAAATACACACACACACCAGCCAAGGCGCAGGCACAGCAAATCTCGATTGGAAACTTTACAATGCAGCGTGCCAAACAATAGATTCGATTCGTACACGACATCTTTTTCTTTCACATTTCTATTCGTATTTTTTTTTTTTGCACATCCTTCCTAACATTCTCTATCACTGCCTAACTCTCTCTATGTGTGTGTGTGTGTATTGACAAATAGAAAATGCTCTGGTCGTATTGGGTTTCTGTTTTTTTCTTTGCGCTATTGTGCAAAATTAATGATATGGGCAGTTGCAATCGAAACGACTTTGGCCATTTTTATTGTCGTTGTTCAATAGTTGAGATAAAAATTGAAAAAAGCCACATGCCAAGATATAAAATAGAACACAAAAAGTCCATAAAAGAAACAGAAAAACATTTTTGAAAAAAATCAACAATTCAAGTGTTGGTCAGCGTATTTGCATGTGGAGAAGTTGGCCTTTGTTCATGGATACGTGCATTTTGAAGAATAGTCGAAGTTTGGCCGGACATGCAAATCTTTTTATTTGCTGTACTCCGATTATACAGCAATGCATGTCATGTCAACATATATAATCGACAACTTTACTTCCCTTTAAGTTGCTTTCGTATGGCATTTACATGTAAAAACTTATTAATTCCTTCTCATATTTTTTGGTTGAACTATATTTACTTAGGACATGTCAACAAACAATTGTCGTTTACATATTATATACATATTTAAATATTTACATTGTTAAATATTAAAAAATAAATCACATAAACCTTTTTGTCTTTTGAGCATAAGTGGAAATGCAAGAGCATTGTTGACTTATGTCAAATATTTATTTTTAATTTTTATTCCTTTACAAAAGCACATGTTTTGATATACATAAATACAAATTTTCCGTTAGTTGATATTGTAACGGCTACTTTTCAAACTATTTAAAAGGAATGCTTGCCAGTACTTTAACTATAGACAATCCAACACTTTCACTGTTCGCAAACCAGGGCTGCGTATTATGCTCCACTTTTGAACTTTTTCATTGATTGAACAATGTTAGCTGTCATTGCAAGCGAACATAGGTTAGCTTTCTGACTTTTCAGTACTTCTTCTTCATTAAAGACACAAAATTTCGATACTTTTGACACTCTTTTCGTCCTGAAACTGATTGACGAATTTGCAAGCAAATATAAAAATACTGAAATAGCGAGGTCATCTCGAGCATTTCAAGCAAACATATTTGTAGCTAGCTTCTCGAGAGTCAGCTGATCTTCTTCTTTACTCTTTTGAGACGCGAACGCGTCGCTTTCGATACATTTACGCATTACAATGACACGGTTTCGTTTCTTTTGCCCGACCCATCGACCGACAGCATACTTTTGTTTGTCTCTGTTCCTGATTGGCTGTGAATTTGCAAAATTAAATCAAGAGGAAGACGGACAACTTGGAAAATAACAAATTTATCGGTCGTCGTTATTATCTCGTGAAATTTAAGTATTCCTGAACAGTTATTAATGAGATTTTAAGTGCTGCAAGAAATCGAAATAACATTGAGTAGAACAAAGCGTGCTTGGCAAAATGGAAGCATTGATACCAGTTATAAATAAATTGCAAGATGTCTTCAACACAGTGGGTTCTGACTCAATACAATTGCCTCAAATTGTTGTACTTGGAAGTCAGGTAAGAAATGAATTCTCATTGAACAGAGCAGAATTAAAAATCACTTCCCGTTCGATCCGAGGGTCACTACGCGCATTTGAAGTGTGTAAAATTCGGTCGGCGTTGCTATGCACTTTTATTATCGCAGATGCACAATTATATAACTTACGCATTTGCGTGTGCCGGCTTGTATAATTTGAAATATCCTCTTCTAATTTTCTAACGTATATCATATTACTTAAACTTGGTCTTATATGTTTATGTAATTCAGTTCTTACTACCTTCTCAGAAAAATCAATACTCAGTTCGTTGACAGCTCAAAGCAGCTGCTGACAAATTCCGGCGCACACACACAACACATACACCCCGCACACTGCGCTTTGCACATTGTTTGTAAAAATCATCCCAGCCCACAAAACGCATTCAGTGAAACTGCTGTGATTGCGTTTTAATTTATATTGTTGAGATTTTACATTTTTTAACCTCATAAAATGTGCAACTGGTTCGCCTTATTACGAAATATTCAGACTGATATGGATTATAGATAGTGATTGAAAACTCTGCATAGTCACTTGATTTGTATAAATCGTATTTTTTACTAACATTTTCAGAGTTCCGGCAAAAGTTCGGTAATTGAGAGTTTAGTGGGTCGTTCCTTTTTGCCACGAGGAACTGGAATTGTTACGCGTAGGCCGCTTGTGTTACAACTGCTCTACTGCCCACTTGAAGATCGAGAACATCGCTCGGCCGAAAATGGTAAGTAAATATTTCAGTTAAGTTTATTTGAAAAATCAACAATGTTCATGTTTCAGGTACAATTAATGTCGAAGAGTGGGGTCGGTTCTTGCACACAAAAAAGACGTTTACCGATTTCAATGAAATACGATTGGAAATTGAGAATGAAACGGAACGTGCAGCTGGTAGCAATAAGGGCATCTGTCCAGAGCCCATTAATTTGAAAATATTTTCTACGCATGTCGTCAACCTTACACTTGTCGATTTGCCTGGTATCACAAAAGTGCCCGTAGGCGATCAACCGGAAGACATTGAGTCGCAAATTAAGGATTTAGTAGTGAAGTACATCGAAAATCCGAATTCTATTATATTGGCTGTGACAGCTGCAAACACGGATATGGCAACAAGTGAAGCATTGAAGCTCGCCAAAAACGTTGACCCTGATGGTCGTCGTACTTTAGCCGTAGTCACAAAATTAGATCTGATGGATGCCGGCACCGATGCAATTGACATACTTTGTGGTCGTGTTATACCTGTAAAATTGGGCATTATTGGCGTTATGAATCGTTCCCAACAAGATATCATCGATAAGAAACACATCGATGAACAGTTAAAAGACGAAGCAGCTTTCTTGCAACGCAAGTATCCAACATTAGCTACTCGTAATGGCACACCATATTTGGCAAAGACTCTGAATCGTTTGTTAATGCATCATATACGCGATTGTTTGCCCGAATTAAAGGTAAACTTTGCTTTTGTTTTGTACAATATATATTGTAATCATATCTTACAATTTTTCAGACACGTGTTAACATCATGTCTTCACAATTTTTATCGCTGCTAAACTCATACGGCGAAGATGTCTCAGACAAGAGTCAAACACTTTTGCAAATCATAACAAAGTTCGCTAGTGCCTACTGTTCGACCATTGAAGGCACGGCTCGCAACATTGAAACTACAGAACTCTGTGGAGGTGCACGTATTTGTTACATTTTTCATGAAACATTTGGTCGTACACTAGACTCAATACATCCGTTAGCTGGTCTTAGCAAAATGGATATCCTGACAGCAATACGCAATGCCACTGGTCCGCGACCAGCGTTATTTGTGCCGGAGGTCTCGTTTGAACTACTTGTGAAGCGTCAAATACGTCGACTCGAGGAACCCTCTCTGCGCTGCGTCGAACTGATACATGAAGAAATGCAACGAATTGTACAGCACTGTGGAAACGAGGTGCAACAAGAGATGTTGCGGTATGTAATCACATAATTGAATTTTCTGGACAATTTTTTAACTGTTAACTTCTCAGATTCCCAAAACTTCATGAAAAGATTGTAGACGTCGTTACGCAACTACTGCGTCGCCGTTTGCCAACAACAAACGTAATGGTCGAGAACCTAGTGGCCATTGAATTGGCCTACATTAACACAAAACATCCAGACTTTCATAAGGATGCAGCACTGGTGCCGAGCTTATTGAAAGCAGACAACATAAACGATCCATTTTCACAGCTTAATGTGATGGCCCAAAGACGGTCGAATACACCACGTACAACAACTTCATCACCACAGGTATCAATGCAGTCGATCCAACAACAGCATCATCAACAACAACAGCAGCAACAACAACATCAAGCAAATGATGGACATGAACAGGTTTGTGTAATATTTATAGCTGTTTTAACAAATTTTCAATTTTTGTATTGTTTTTTTTTTTTAGAACCACAATGGCGAGAATTCCACCCCGTCTGTTAGTAGTAATTGGCTGTCAAATATTTTACCACCGGCACCCATGCGACCAGACAGTCTAGAGAATTCGGCAAGCAATACACCAGTGCACAACAATGTCGCAAGTCCAATCAAACCGGTGAATTTGCTTCCAGATGTGCCTGGAAATCACAACCCCAGGCGTCTGACTGATAAGGAGCAGAAGGATTGTGATGTTATTGGTTAGTTCTAAACGTTTCCAAACTGTTTGGCAAACATTTAAATAACTTTACTCGATTGCAGAACGCCTTATCAAATCGTACTTTTACATCGTTCGCAAGTCCATACAGGATTTAGTGCCTAAGGCGATTATGCATTTTCTGGTCAACTATGTTAAGGATAACTTGCAAAGCGAGCTGGTCACTCATCTTTACAAATCAGATAAGGCCATTAATGAAACTCTTCTTAATGAATCGGATCATATTGCCGTGCGCCGAAAAGAGGCCGCCGATATGTTAAAGGTGCAAATTATACATATATTTTTAATATATTTTTTTTAATTTATCGTCGTTTATTCCTTTAGGCACTTACCCGGGCAAATCACATAATTAGTGAAATACGTGAGACTCACATGTGGTAGATTGTGTCACATTAATTTCGCTACCAAAATACACTAGCTGCCGACGCTTGTATGCTGGCTTAATTGAATGACTCAACCATTTAAGCAATGTATTTATTGAAGCCATGTTTTCGGCATTATTATTATCCAAAGCGATGTTTGAAAAAAATAAAATTACGCGTAGATATTTTTATCGAATTGTACCAAACTGCATTCGTAGCGAAATTAAGGTCTGCTTTAGTTTTAAGTTATAATCTGTTTGTTATGGTTTTCTACCTAAATGTTTTTTGGTATAATAACAACATATTTATTGACTCATTTGTTGTCATTTCCTTTTGTATTTAATTAGGTGCAAGCGTTAAACTGCGTCACTTTATCATTTAATATACAGCATCCTTTACAAATATTTCATGTTCGTAGTTACATGCAGCACATAAACATAAAAATTTTTGCATAGTCTAATAAAAAAACTCCAAACAAAAATAATTTTTTTTATGGAATACAACTTAAATAAGATATTTATGATTAAAAATATCAAGACAATATCCAAAGACGTGCACCACACCCAAAAAGACATTTATGCTCGCTTATCTATAACCCGATTGTATTTGATTAATCAGTTTAGTCATTTTTTGGACAATAAAAAAACTTTAATACTTGCAAAGTTAAGATCTAAATTGGAAAACATGACATTACTAAAATACAATACAAGTTGCACGCGACAATGTGTTTGTCGTAATGCTATTTGTTAGATATTGACTGCACTTCAATGGTGTGTAATGATTAATAATGATAACGCTTAATTCTTTTCGGACAAAACGCGTACGATACTACCCAAACCACCTTTCGCAAACGCTTTTTCGTGCCATTGCAATAAGTGACCACTTGAGCCTTCCGAAGGTATTTCAAAGCCACGGTAAATATACTTCATAAGCACATCGATTAAGTCGTTCTGTTCCACGGTATCGACAGCCTGGTCCATTTGTGAGGCCTTGATAGATAACAAAACGCGCAATGTTAGATTGAGGGCGTTGTCCTGCGATGGTGTGGAATTATGTTAGAGTCAAGACATTAAAATTAACTACACACTGTCCAAATACCTTGACTTGTTGTTGTTTGGAACGCAATGGGGCATTTTGCAGCACATTCAATAAAGCTTCAATATATTTTCCCTGAGTGAGCAAAGTTGTGATTTCCTGCTCATCCGGCCCGGCGGCAACAGCCGAGTCAGCTTCATCATCTTTAAAGTTGTCCTCGTTAAACTGATCCACATCAATTTTACGAAACGCCGAGCTAAATGTATTTTTGGCCATTCTGTCAACGTTTTTCCACAAAAAAATTTTACAACAAAAATTTTACCAACTTCGCCGACCAAATGATTCACTTGAATATAAGAGACAACACTACAAAACAGCTGTCAATAGAAAAGAATTATGGATTGGCAACCCTAAAATTTGACGTTCAATAAAAACAGCTGTTACTTGGTTGTTGTGCAAATTTCAGCGTAGGTTTTTGACTTTATTTTTAAAATTTCTGTTTTTCTCGATTATAAAATGTTTAATTTTCAGAATATGGCCAAGTATTTAGGCATTAACCGTTTGGGCAATCTTTTCCGTGCTATACGCGAAGCCGGCGGCTTGAAGCAAGCATATTTAAAGCTTTACAGGTAAGTCTATTTGCGCTTATATAAGCTCACTGATGTACAGGAAAAACAACTAATTCTTTTATAGGAATGATGACCTGAAGTTTGGCACCTTAGTGGGTATCGATAAATATGGCAATAAATATTTCGAAAACCCCTACTACTTCTACGGCAGAAATCGCTGGGTGGAGTACGCGCCACACGTAAACATGAATTACGATGGTTCTCAAATACCCGCAGAATGGTTTGGTTGGATGCACTACAAGGTAATGTCAAATCATATTATTAGAAAATAAAAGCATATAAGACACTTCGAGAAACCTTACAGACCGATCTGCCTCCAATTCGTGATGGCTGCCGGCCCAAATACAAATGGCTAGCCGATCACAGCGAGAATCTTTCCGGCACCAAGGGTAAGTTTTCTTACATTTTCTAACTATTTTCAATAAGTCAACATTTCTTTCTTCGATTTTTAGAGGCATATATGCCCTACTCGACTACTCCCCAAAAGATTGAACCATGGGTACCAAAGAAGCGCTGCGATTGAATATTCAATTAAATTAGTATATGTTAATAAACTTTCAAACTCCATTTTGTGTTTATAAGCAATAAAGAACGTAAAAAGGAGCCAATAGCTTTTTTATTTTTAGCAACCGTATGAACAGTTTTTTTTTTTTTGTAACTTCTCCATTTGAAAAAAAATGTGAGGTTCAATGAAAAACACGCATTCCATTAATTTTAATGAAAATAATTAGTTTTAATTAGAAAATTATTACAAAACAATATTGAATACTTCGCCATTAATATTTTATAATTGGATTGGTAATCACAATCGTGTATGAACATTGAAACTTTCTCTCATTTGGGAAAAACATAAGGAACTCGGTCATTTATGACACAAACACTGGACTTAACATAAATACTTAAAATAAAAAACTAATTAATATAATTTTGCCAGTAACCAACATTAGTCCTACTGGGCGGCGGGAACGGCACGTTTAGACTGCTTGCGGGCGGCTACGAGCGCATGCCGTTTGTACTTTTTTGCGGTTTCGGCGCATTTAGTTGTAATCGTTGCACGTATATGACGTTCCTTGCCACCTGTCTTATTGCGAACGGTCACAATTACATCCTCAACCCGTCTTGGATCCAATTGTACTTTTGAAGGACGTTCACGGCCATAGAAAGCCGGAGATGGTTTACCAGTGAGTGTATGCGTAGCCAGCTCATCGCTGGTAAAAACCATCAATAGCAAGAAGCGTGTGGCAATAGGTGCAGCTGACCAATGCACCTCTTTGAATTGTGCTGCTGTTATAGTTGTTCCGTTCGGACCAAGAACATACACAACACCGTTTTCACGATCCTCACGCTTTGGATATATCTGAAGAGCAATGTCAAGTTCAGTTTCACTAGGCGACATTTGCATTGAAGAAATTGGCTTCTTTCCTATCGCCCGTCCGACTGTAGCATAGGTGCGTCGTACGGCCTTTTTAATAACACGCTCCTCTCTAGGTTTTGTATTTGGCGCAGATTGTACTTTAGTTGAACTCAACGGCTCCGCTTCAGAGTACCGATCGTTCAACTGTTTCAACATGGAATTCACTCTGTCAAACAGGTTGACGTACTGCCGCTGACTGTTTTGAATACTCGTCACAGTTTTTTTTATAGAATCGTCCATCGGCGGCAATGGTTCCACCTGCACTGGCTTGCGTAACGGCTTTGGCCAAAATGGTGTTATCTGATCCACTTGAACATCGAAGACGGGCAACTCGTTGGAATTAAATTCCACACTCGAATCGTCATCGTCACTGTCGTCAGAAGAAGATTCCGTAATTTGCAATAATTCCTGTGACATCTTTGCTTTATAGCAGGCCTCTACAATTTTTGGTGATTGCGTTCCCGGCGGCGAATTAGACACTTTAATAATTTGATTTTCACATTTCGGTGCACTTGATAATCTCAACAAATGATGAGGCACTGGCGTATCAACAACTTTTTCTGTCCCTTCTCTTGATTTTTCCGACGTTAATGTTGAGAATATTGATTCCTTTGTGGCGGTTGGTATCAAGGAAAGCGGTGAAGTTACAAATGTTTTTGCTGGTGCATTTTTACTGATATCGGGTGTAAAAATCGTCAATTCCTTAAATGATCCTGTATGCGAATATTGCGCTTTTTGTTTCAATTGAGTATCAAAGTGTTGCGTCGCATGTGAAATTGAATTGAATTGCAATGATCGGTCTTGTGTAAATGCCTGTCGTTCGGCTGATACTGATGACAATATATCAACGTTGTCAATGATCGGTCTTGATCGTTCTATTGGCATAGGTTTATATATATTTTGTAACTTTGACTTCGCCTGCTTTGGTGGCTCTATAGTATTCGACTGCAATATCTGAAATGGACGAAATATTCCAGGTGGATGTTGCTGTTGTTGTTGTTGTCGTAGCTGCTCTTGTTGTGATGAAATCATCTGTGATTTTGAGGATTGTTGAGCATACAAAGATCGAAGGTATGTTCTTTGTTGCTCCAACTCCAATCTAATTAAATTTTCTTCTTCGAGCGTAAGTTGCCGTTTTTTCATGTCGGCTAATTGCATTTGATTGTAGTCTTGTAATGAGTAAACAGGTGACGCAAATGAAGCGCCGTTAACGATTTGCGTCGACGCAGTTTGTGTTTGAGGAAGAAAAAAATTACTATAAGTTTGATAACTTGCGGCTTGTTGTTGAAGATGATGAAAAAAGTGTTGAAAATATTTATGCTGCTGATGTTCTTGTTGTTGCCGAGTCAGTTGTTGATGTTGATACAGATACGCCAAGTTTTGAACTAACGCCTGCTGATACTGCGGATGCTCTTGATATTTGGTTTCGCCAAGCACTGAACTTTGATGATGCGTGTCGTACTCGTTTTTATATGTAAGCATAGGTAAATTACACGCGAAGGGTGTGTAATGTCCATAATTAGGCATCTTTCCTAGAATTTTGTTGTATATAAAACAGGTAAAATTAAAATTAAGTCTGTAGAGTCGAGTCGAGTGACAGATGTTCTAAGTTGCTAATACAGATCGCGAAAATGTCTAATCCTGCGGTACACAGATGACGTTTTATGGCTGTGATTAACGGTTTTCGTTCGCGCACACTACACGAAAATTGCAAGAGCGTATTTACATACCTGCCCTTTTTGCGCACATAACATAAAAAATCACATACTGCGACACCAAAGGTCAATTGTTATGCGCGGCTTTCTTTCTTGTATTTGGTCCTTTCATAGAAAAATCACGATACTAATATCATCTTCGAGAATCCCAATCATAAATTAGAGTGAGACGATAAACCAGTTTTCTGCGAAAAATCTTTTTGAGTCGTATTTTCCGAAAACAGAAAGAGCGAAATTGCTACCTGAAATCATAAAAGGAAATCTTCGAGATCCGAGTGGTAAAATGTAGTAAGAGATCGATCGTGTCTGCGCAGACAGAAGAAAATACATTTGCAATTTACAGGTTTCTCACTCACTCATTCAGTAAATCATCCAAGGGTTCAGATAATTTAGTATCCTTTTTTTGGACTTGAATGATCTGAATACCAGTGGTCACGTATCAATACACAAACAACTTATCCTGCAGTCTATTATTTTAAACAACTAATGTGTCCGGAATTTATTATAAATATTGTTCACCGGGATTCAAAATTACACAATTCTTTTTGAATATTGTATGTAATTCAAATAAAGAATATTCTGCCCTTTGAAAACATTACCATATCATATTTAAATTTTTAAACATTCAATCGAGCAAATCATATCAACATTGCCAGCTCCGGGCTTCCTATTAGAGTTATAATGATATCTTGTTTCAACAGAATTTGTCATGCGAGACTGTCCCAGCCCTCAATAATATTGCTGAAAAACAGTAGTGCAACCTTTAAGTTAGACTGTTTTAATGAAAGAATATAATTATAAATGAGCTAAATATTGATTTGATGTTTTAAAAAACTATTTATTAAAACTGTTAATTTAAAAAACAATGCAAACAAACTCTAATATGTTTAGAATTCAATATTTTAAAAACAATCGATGTTTGTTTTAATTATTTGACAACTCTTAGCAACAACAATTTGACAAACATTCCCGCGCAAACTGCATTGATTACAAGTGTGTGTGTGTGCGTATGTAAACAGTGTTTGTGTATTTGCGCGCGCGTATTAAATTTGACTCGCTTCGCTGCTCACTCCGCATAGTTTAGAACAAAGGCAGGAATAAAAGAAACACAGGATCAAGTAAGAAAATATTTCCGCTTACCTGAATAGGACAAAACAGGAGGGTATGTGTTTTCCAGGTAGAATTTGTATGAGAACAACGAGAGATTTTTATTTTAATGCATGTTACCCAGCAGGCTGCAGCATTGTGCCGCCAAAACTCACAACAGTTGCAACGCGTCTTTTGAACGGTGCGCACATATTAGCTTTTGCTGTACATTATTTCTAAGTGGAATTTATAGTTCAAATTTATATTAATCAAACTGAAAATGGAAAATAAACAAGTGAGTTGTGAAGTGAAATGTTGAAAAACTAAATTTGTTTGTAATAATATGATTTTCTTTACAGCCAAAAATATTACGAGCAAATGCCACAAGATTTACTCGCTATGTCGATCCAAGTGAGAGACATAACTATGAAGAACGCCCTATGACTCTTACTACATGGACCCAGACGACCAGCGACGACTTTAGTTTACTTATAAACAATCACTTCGATTTGCCCGAACCCTCGGTTCATGGCCAAAACCTCAACAAAGTGCTTCTAGACAAGATTCGTTTTCTTCAGGAGAGTCTGCGCCAGCATACAGAAATGCTAACTCATATACATTCTACTGAGAAAATGAACTTTGATTTTGCCCAACAGTGTACCACGCCATCATCGCTACCGCATAAACCTCCGCACACTAACGAAATTCAGATTGCGCCAGCTGCCGTTGAATATCCACTTCCACCGCAAATACTAACACCGCCAAATTCTATTATCAACATCAACACCGTTCAGCAGATACCAACACACAGCGCTGAAAGTATAAATTACAAAATTGTTACTGATGACAAAAATGGCAGTGCTGACGAGCCACTTGAAATAAAATTGGCCTATGAAGGTGGTTTGAACATGTCTGCCGATTCAGATCGTTTGGAGATCTGTCTTGACGAAGAACTAAACAAACAAACTTCAAGAGAATGCGAGGTGGATACGAAACCTTCACCGCAGTTTATAAAACGTCGCAAATTAGATCGTCCTGAGGATATGGTTGTGAATAAGACTTCGACATACGACACACAAAATGATATTTCCCTCCCGTCCAACAATGTTATTGAACAAGATATAAAGAATATCATAAAACAAGAACAACAACGCAAACCACGCAAACAAAATGTGTTGAAGGCACCTAAGAGCAATTATGTAAACATTAACAACAATATTCAAACTTTTAACCCACCAATCGCATTTGAGACGGCTGGTTCAAAAAAACAAGTTGAAAACATAATGGTATCAATTGGTCCAAACAATACATGTGTACCGGCTAAGTTGTTTGAGAGCATTAATTGGACTTCATGCTCGATTGCGACACGAAAACTAATGATGGCCATCTTCGATAGGACTACACTAGCGACGCACTCGATGACTGGCAAGCCGTCCCCGGCTTTCAAAGATCAGCAACGGCCACTTAAACAGATGCTAGACCCACTCAAAATCCAAGACATCATTTTTGCTGTCACACGCAAATGTACTACAACTGAAAAGGAAGTACGTAATGCCATTACAACCAAATGTGCCGATGAAAACAAAATGTTGAAGCTGAAAATGAAACGTCTAAGTATGAATGAAGATTTAGCGAATGGTATCGTCGACAAGGAGAACATAGTTCATTGTTAGATGTGGTTGTGTGTATACGAGATGAGAGGCTGCTTATCAACCAAAAATTATTTATTTAGTATTTTTGTTTTTACTTCTATTTTTTTTTTAATTTGAATGAAGTACTTAATTAGCTGTAAGTACAGCGGTCTGATCTCGATAATTTTAAACGAATCAACTATAAAACTATCCGTTTGGTAGTTATTAACCAAAAATCTCAATATCATTAGACTTTATTATTTAAGTGAAAAATATTTTCACATAACAAATGTTTATGAAAGAAGACATATATATTTAATATCAATCTAGGCATTATATTTACATAAATACATAATTATAGAAAAAATAAAGTATTAAAATTAATTATTTGTACGTTTTCATTTGATTGATTTTAAAAGCAAGCTGTAGCAACTGAATCGAAGTACACAGAGAAGTTCCAAGTTTTACTTGTATTTAAATTGATGGAATTGATTAAAATTTCTGAAATCCTATAAATAGTCAGAATTTAAAACACTTCCGAATTGACGACGAATGGCACAGTTCTGACGTGGCGAAATCTAACAAGGCCAGCATTAAAATTTCATATATGTACCTGTGATAAACAAATTATTTACATCAAATACAGAGTATTAATAATCAAATGTTTCAAAGTTTTTGCAAAATTACACAGTTCAAAAACCTTCAATTTTAAACGTTCATATTTCATGATTTAGGCAACCCTGATGAGAACGCGTCGTCGTACGCCCACATACAATCGAACTAGTCAGCTGTTCGTTCGGAATCGTCGTTTAATTGCAAAGTGTTTTCCAGAAAGAAGTATTTGCAAAACCCCAAAAAATTCAATAATTTTCGTGTGTGCTACGCGTGCGGTTTTCTTTTCAAGCTTTTTTTTGAATATTTAATTGCTTTTGTTTAGAACAGGCAAACGCTTCTAGTGTTTTCAACTATTTGTTTGTGGGAAAAAAATTCAATTCGCTAATTCCATGGATATTCTGAAGAAAATGTTTCAACAACCGAAAGCAGAAAACGGCGAAGAGTAAGTAAACAGAATAAGAGCGAAACGTTAAATATTGCCGAAAACTAAGAACAATTGCAATTTGAGGTTTTTAATGGTCTAGTGTAAAACATTTATGACGATCGATAATCAAGGCACCTGCACATGATAGATACATATTTAGCAGCTTTAACAGGATATGAACTGCGGAGGCTGCGTAGTAGTTGGGGTGGTGCGCACAGTAACGAGGATGAGGGTTAAAATTTGCTACAGCCGCGATTGCGATTGTTGTGTTTGTAAATGTGCTAAATGCATAAAAGTGTGCCTGGACATTGCATCGATTTTCTACTTATATATTGGGCTGCAACATTTGCTTATCCGTTTTTGATTGTTACGTGTTATTTTATATTTTTTTTAGTGCATCGGGCAACAATAAGGATGAATTTCGTAAGCCCCAATGGTTTGAGGAAGCCGAAACCGACGATGAACTATTTGACGATGACCGCAAGTTTGCGTTCCAAGTGTTTACCAATCCTCTAGAATTGCAACGGCATTTCGAAAGGCAGATGCAAAGAGTACTTGAGTCAATAGATGACATGGATGGTAGGTAGAGACTTGCCTTATTTAGAACCTTTTTTTCTGAATCACGTTACCATTTACAGATACCGGCATTAATGTGGAAAAGGACGTCAGGGAGGATTTTCTTAAACCCGGCTTTGAGAGTCAGATCTTTCGAGAGTTTGAGAAGCAAAAGCGCGGTATAATAGATACGGATTTAGATGGCGAGTGAGTATCAAACTGTCGTTATTGCATACTATGGATTTAACATTAGTTTGCTCATTTATGTAACAGAATTTATGGCGATCAACTGCATTCTTTGTTACAACGTTTGAATCCGGATGGGAAGATATCTTCGGGACAGCAAAAAGAAGAAATTGCGAAGATTTTACCATCTAATAAGAAACCAACACGCCGGCTGTTTTCGCAGCCAAAACTTACTGACGAAGAGATTATTATGGGTCGTATACATGGCACTCTAGTGGGTGACGGCAGTGGTGGTTCACAATCTGCACGTCCGCCGCGTCCACCGTCTGGCGCCAGGCCGGACATAATGACGCCGATGACGCCAATGTTACCGCGTAGTGGCATGAATCCATTTGGCGGTGTTTTCGATGGTGGCTATCAGGTAGAACGAGTCAAATAGAAATCTTATAAATTAGTTTTTAAACCAATATACTTGTGTGCTGCAGGGTCCGAAAATGTTTAGCCAGAGTGTTATGACAAAGACCATACGTAAACCGGATGGTACATTTGAGACAACTAAGGTGACTCAGGATTCGTCGGGCAATAAAACCACTACAGTGACACGTACGGTAAATGGTAAGCAAGAAACTGTTACCACTTACGATGGTAATGCTGCTGCAGCTGTTGCCCCTGGCAAAAGCAACTCGGCTACTGTGGCCGGTGTGGTCGAAAGAGAGCCACAGTATGGAAACCGCAACCTTTTTGTGACGAAAGAAGGTTATGCCATGCCACGGAACCTCTGGTGACCAGTGGTGTACGACTATTGCCCAAATCAACGACAATTACAGATGCAACAACACCAGCAACATCAACGCGACAAGCTAAGGCAATTCGTCGGCAACTTAGTCCCACATAACATTCAAATTAAAATTTATTACATTTTAGTTCACATTTTATTAAGTGTTTGGTGTTTTAGATGAAACTCAATTGAGACAACAGATGACCGACGTGACTACTACAATTACAAAAAACAAAAACGATAAGAACTACTGTGGCATCGTGATCGTGTTGGTTAGTCGACAGCCATTGGATGCAACTACAGTTGATCAATGGTTATGCGACACACATATACATATATGCACAATCACGCTCACATAAAGTTCCATCGTTCGCGCATCGACGCCGGCACACAGATGATTGTTGCGGAGGTAATGAACGCAATAACCATTTGACTTCGTATATCTGTCTATCTGTGTGAGAAACCAAAATGAACATGTTCAAACTGAATATATTCATAAAATGGTTTCTGCCTACCCATTTGCGGAGCCTGGTGCATGACGAACGAAATCTTTTTGTTCGCTTAGCGGCGGCAGACAAGTTACAAGCATAGCGCAACAGAAAGCGTTCGCTTTTCAACATCAAGAACAACAACGACAAAGATTTTACAAACCAACAACATCAAGAACAGCAATTTTAGTGGTACTATTCTGTGTCTCAGTCGAGCTTAATCTAGAAAGAACATCTAAAGTGCCCGTAGCCGAGTAGTAAAGAGCATTCATTCTATCCTAAACTAAATTTTTGGTTATATGCAAAACTCAAATTTCAAATGAAAATTATTATTAAAAGCGTTCAGTTGACATGAGTTCAAAGCGCTTTGTAATTTCTTAATTTATGTCGTTAAAAATTACAAAATTATTTTGATTGATTGGACTGATTTATGTTAAGTAAAAAACGTGAAATTGTTATCATTTAAAATGTTTCTCTTTAGTTAAGTACCACCAAAAATGGTACGAAATGCTACAAAGCATTATGATTATTATTATTATTTTATTTTTTTTTGTTTCGTAGACTTTTAAGTGAATTATTATCAATGCTTATTAACTTGGAGTTTCTATTTTAACCTTGCTTTTTGTTTTATTATTTTGTTTGGTGAAAGAACATGATGTATTATTTTAAAATATACTTACATTAATAATGAAATAAAGATATGTGCAATTGCCCTTTAAAACGTGATTTTCATTACTGTTGGAATTTACGAATAAAAATATTTCAGTTGGCTTACGCAAAATGAAATCAAATTGGTATTCCGCTGATTCTTTTATTCATTGACTATTTCAGTAATATTTTAAATTTCAAGACAATTTATATTCTTTAATGATGGCCTTCCTTCTTAACAAATCGCAGACCACAGTAACCGCAGGTGTGTAGGCCAGGTTTGTCCTGAAATTAATAGGCATTAATCAATTAACGTAGACGCAGTAAGTTTACAAATTTGTACATTTAATATGAAATAAATAATTTGCATACTTACCAAATTAATGTAAACCTTTGGATGACCAAGGGGTCCATCACCACCATCACAACAAACAACGCGTTCAGCGCTCTCAATTGGTGCAACTTCGTCAATCAAATTGATTCCCCAGTTTTCATTCACGTAACGCTTAGCGTTAGTAAAACGTGCATTGCGATAATCATCTTTGTCGAAAACCTTTTTGAAATATCAAACATAAGTTAAGCTCTCCCAATTTATCCAAATAATGTTTGCGTAATAGTTTTGTTTCATTTACCTGTCCGGTGTGTGTGACTTTTTCAATGTCGCTGCGAGAGCTGGCACTTCGAATGGTGGCTAGAGGCGATAGAAGTTTGTTACCACTTCGTGCCAGTTTGTTTACATTATTTGCCAACTGTCTGCAAGCCATGATTACGTTAATTTGGCTAATATTTGAAAAATTAACAAATTGTAGTGCCAGTCGCAGTAACAGTGTTGCCAAATAAGCTTTTTTTGCGATTATTCAAACTCGTCATCAAGCTATGGTTGGTCGGTATGGTAAATTGCAGTCGGCTTATCATAATTTTGTGAAATGTTGATTGACGTAAATAACAACACAAACAGGCATTTTACGCTTTTTTTTATTGACATAATTTTAAATGAGCTTTTATAGCTGTTTGTTTGTTTTACAACAGGCATTTTTGCTTCTGGCAATTGGCAGCACTCCGCAGTAAGTTCTCTGTCAAAATCAGCTGTGTGCCAGGGCATTTACACCGATATATGTTCGATATAAACAATAATCGAATTTAGGCAGTTAATTCTTTTTCTGTAAGTTCAAAAATTCCTATTCATAATTAAAAAGACAGTACATATTTATAATATAATAAACTTTTGTTCTTTAATTATGCTTTAAAGATAATACCGACCGAATATAGTATAGACTGAGAGAAATTTTACTTTTGCTATTTTCTTTTCTTTAACTAACAAACGATAAACAATGGAAAAATTGTACACATTTACAAAAATAGTAGCAATAATTGCGAGATAATAATGATAATAATAATATAATAAAGATCTCCTCGTTTCCTTTATAAAAGTTCAACTTTTATAGTCACTCATGCATACATACACATCGTGGAACGTTTTTTTGAGTTGGAAAAAGTGCGGGTCTTATCGCAAGTGGATAAATAGAAATTTGCTTACGGCGCAATAATCAACAGCGAGTGGAGTGTTTGGCATATAGAGTTGATGTGTAAATAAGTTGAAACATTTTTTTGTTTTTGGAATGGACGCACTTATCGACACGCTTTGGTCCCGCCGTATAAATCGTATAACAAAAGACGTATCATTGCGCGCTAAGCCGGATATTCTGCATGTAACTTTCAATGGATTTTAAACAATTTCCCGAGCGAATGGCGCAAATGCCTCCCAGTAGCTAGCAATCTGTATCGAAACAGAAAAGCGCATTCAATAACTAAATCCGCATACAAAGTAACAAATTTAACGAACTCACCTGCTGCTGGTGCGCCATCTGGTCTTCAATGTATTTAATGATATTCGCTTTAAAGTCTTTAACTCTATTTATTTCGAAACGCTCCATTTCGCGCTTAATTTCCGCAGATATGTCGTCAAACTGTTGTTGGCAGCGCTGAACTTTACCTTGCCACTGTAATATGATTATGATTTTTGTTAATTTGTCTCATTACTTCGATAGATATTACTCGTCACCTCTTCGACCTCCTGTTGCGCTTGGTCCAATTTGTCTGCACGATTCGCTAACTCAAACCGGCCGCGATTCTCACGTCTTTTCGACAACTGCAACTGTGCATATTGCCAGTTTTGAAATGCTTTAACGCGCTCGTGGAAAATACACTTTATGGCACCAAAAAGCCCCAAATAGTCCTTGATGAACTCGGACAATATGAAGAAATCCGAGTTTGCCTGCTCTGAGCGTAAAATTTCAATTTTTTCTTTCACATCGGCAAGATTAGACAGCGCGCGAGATAGACCCGTATGTTCTTCACATGTGCTTAACATAGCAGCCGATTTTGCTACTAAACCAGTTAGCGCGGACGATTCTTTGCGGGTTGTCACGAGCGCTTTTAACGCTGAGTGCAGTTTTTGTAAGTTAGCATCGAGATTTTCCACTTCGGTGATTTTATCATCGAACCACTAAGATTGATTTGAAATTACGGTTTTTATATTTTAAAATAAGTTTGATAGCTGCTTACCGGATCGCTTTCATCCATTTTATATGTTATTTTATTTACAGTCTCACCCACTTTGTTAAAAAGTCGCATAACGCCAGCACCACTTAGTGTGGATGTGTTCACGGCGCGCGGAAGATCCTGGTCACTTTCCAAGAAATTGACAAAATCTGGATCCACACGAAGCACCGGATGCTGGGCTGTGCGATTTACAAAGCGTTCTAACGCCGCTCGTCGAATTTCGACCCATTCTACATTAAGCGGCGATCCCGGCTCGCTTTGCTGTGGACTAATCTTCACTTTTGTACTGCCGATTATGTTCTTTGAAGGCGCTGGCGGTATGATTCTGCCAGAACGCATGTATTTGCTAACCAACAAATCATGTATGCCCAGAAAATCGCTGAAACGCCGCAATGTGCTGAATTCCAAGTTTTTGTATTTCGGAATGTTTGTTTTGGTTGTCACTCTTTACACACACACATACATATGCAAAAAAAACAAAAAGGAGTGTTAATTATTATTTTTTATTATATTAGATAAGAATTGGTAAGGCTGACTCACTTGTAGGCCAAATATGAACTCATGCCGTCGCCCACTTTTTGTGGATCCGAAATGGTGATTTCAAGAAAATAGTCGCTATTATCGGTGAGCACATCTTCCAGATTACTTGACGATATGCGACGCTACAATAAATTAACAATCAATCAAATTACATTTTCTTTTAAATGATCATTAATTAGAAAAATAACTGCAACATTAATGTAGTTAGCTGATAAGAATCGTTTGTGAACGTCAATTTGTCACTAACGACAATAAACAAAGAGGCTAGGCGCCACAACTATACACAAACAATGCGATAATTATGCCCGAGAGCAACAAATGTTCAGACACCGCCCCATTTTAAAAATGCTTCCGCAAAAAACCAATTTACGACTCTCGATTCTTGATCCTGACAGGATATTACGCATAAATATCACTTACGTGTAGGTCGCTTGTTGGCGTCATTGCCGAAACGAACAAATCATTTTCAATTGAGACACTCCCCGGCGCTGGAACTTGTTCCTCTTCGTCATCAGATGCAGCACCGGATAAGCCACCGTTGTTAATATCCACGTCAGCAAATTCCCTTTGGTTCTCCGCAATTTCCACATCGGCCATTTTGTACTTGATGCTTCTCAGTACCCAAAAATTGTAAATTTTGTAAATTGGCTAAAAATTTGTCAAAAAAAATTAACAAAACTTCCGCCGTCCACTGTCACGTCCACTTGCCAAACACAATATGTGGGGCAAAAGTTAGAAAACTACTGGCTAAACTATGTCGCCTCGAGCTGTACGGGCAGTTTGGCTATGTCAATATGGGAGGTTTCCCCAAAATCGACGGTGTGTACCAGAGCTGCCTGATTAAATAAACTAAACGAGGCGCAGAGCTAAACTCTCTTATGTCACGCTTTATTCGGTGTAAACAAGTGCGAACCCATTACTTGCTTTCGTGTCACTCGGTTGTTGATGTTGACTTAGCCTATGTTGCGGTAGATTCGCTCTAGACAGAGTGCTACTCTTATTAAGATGTATTATTATTTTTTGCTTCTTTCTCGCCAGAGCGCGACACTTCAGCGTTCAATTAAAATATTTGTATTGACAACAACACTGGCAGATTTTGTTTTTTATTAGACATTCAATATTGATGGTAACTATGATTACGGCAACACAAAATTTTCTAGAATTCTTGGCGGAGCTGTAGTTTGTATTTGTGGAGAACCCTAAAATCTAAAACAAGACTATTAGCCTACGGCTCGTTTAAAAGATTTAAGTCATAAGGTTGTAGTCATGAGTCGGCATTGAAAAATATACCTTTTTTAAAAAACCCAGAAATTT
Organism: Phortica magna; assembly: GCA_037044515.1. Taxonomy (NCBI): domain Eukaryota; kingdom Metazoa; phylum Arthropoda; class Insecta; order Diptera; family Drosophilidae; genus Phortica; species Phortica magna. Next base: position 62,633 of record JBAMBP010002455.1, read on the forward strand.
ATGGCTAAATGCTACAAAATTAAGAATATCGTCAATTAAAATGGTCATGTGACCACCGGAAGTCAACTGAATATCGTTGAATTTAATTATAATATTGAATATGAATTTAAAGAAATGGAAAACTTGGAAACTTGTTTTAATTGAAATTCTTATCGCATTGAAGTAGGAATGATTGGTGTTGATGACAAAACAAATAGGCTTCTTAGCTAATACGACCGTAAGTCCATTTTATACACTTACAAAATATTACTTAATGAAAATATATAAAATGAATAATTCAAGCAGATGACTCAGTTTATAAATTTATAGACTCCCGGTTGCTAAACGTAGTTAAAATTATGACGAGCAATAAAGCCGATAAGATATCAATGGCTAAAGCAACAATCTAAGCATTTACAAAAACAGAATTCCCTTCATTCTCGAGAAAAAACGATAATGAAAATCGCCAATTGAAATTAAAGTATCTCCTTATCTGGAAAAGCAAGTTGCGCAAATTAAATTTCTTATCATTGAAAAAGAATGCGCGAAATGATATTTACCTATAATAAGTATAAACACTCCCTGATAAAGTTGAACGAAAACAGTTTAAGAGAAACCATGTCGCGCATCAGACAGAAATCGTCTTCGGCAGCAAAATTATCGTTTCAACTTCTTTGCGTTTGGGGTTGTCTCGCAGGTGTACTAGGAGGATTAGCGCAGCAGTCAACACCAAATGGCAGAGTTGTTGGCGGCAGCAACGCGGCAGCGAACAGCGCACCCTTCATCGTCTCCATTCAGAAGGCTGGCGTCCATTACTGTGCTGGCAGTTTGCTGAACACCAATTGGGTAGTGACGGCCGCTCATTGTCTGACAAATAGCGCACAAGTTTTGGCTAGCACATTGGTGGCTGGTAGCCTTGCGGTAGCAGGTACTGCGAGCACCACCCAAACGCGTTCGATAACCTACTTTGTTATAAATGATCTTTATACGGGCGGCACGGCGCCTTATGACATTGGACTTGTTTATACGCCAACTGCTTTTGTCTGGTCTGCGGCTGTGGCAGCTGTGACGCTACCAAAAAGTGGTGTAGTTCCGACTGGCAATGCGAACTTATTTGGATGGGGCAGTACGTCAACGACAAAAGAGGCTTCGTATCCGAGTGTACTTCAAGTGGCAAGCGTACCCATTATTTCTTTGTCGTCATGTGAAAATGCTCTGGGTAGCCAAGGCTCGTACGTCCATGACACTAACCTATGTACAGGTCCTTTGTCCGGCGGTGTTAGCATCTGCACATCCGATTCGGGTGGTCCCCTTGTACAAGGAAACACTTTAATTGGAATAGTGTCGTGGGGAAAAATTCCTTGTGGTCAAGCAAACTCCCCTTCTGTATTCGTGCAAGTGTCATCATTTATATCCTGGATTTCGGCTAATCAAGTAGTGTCATAGTACACAAATTTACAACAAAATTTTCTTCGTGCTACCCCTTAAAAAGAAAACAAAAATAAAATGTGTTTATATATAAAAAAAAAAATATTTTATTACTCAATAATATTGTTAAAAAGTTAAAAAAAAATAATTAAAATTAATTTTTAAATTTCATCAAAAAATTATCGAAGAAAAATATGGACAAAAAACGAATACAAATTAAAAAAAAAAAAAAAAGACAGAGAACAAATAATGTCAAAGTTAATATCGCATATTTAACTTTAATCGTTTGAGCTTTCCACTTTCAAATTATAAATTTGTTAAGTGTCAAGCAAAAACAAAGACAAAATGTATTTTGAGGCCTGCTTGAATCAAATGGCCCCACAATAGTCGGTTGCCAATTGCAGCAACCCCAAGAAAACTAGTTTTGTTGATTGCCAGGAACAATGTTGCCTGCTATTGCAGGCTAACATAGGGCTATTATCCGTGCTTCTTAAACACAATTTGGCTATTTTAACAACAATATCTACAAAAAATAAAGCCAGAATATTGATGTAGCTCATGAAGCGAACCATTTCAAGCGAACATATGTGCAGTTGCTTTTTACAGTCAATCAAGATGACATCTTCTTACCTGTTTTGACACAAGTACCTCTTTCGCTGACTCTGTGAGCTGGGTGATTTTATGTTCCGATCGTATGTTCTTCCTGGCCCAATGTAACATCACCCAGACGTACATCGTAGCCAGACGACAAATGTAAAAAACGAATAAACTCTAAGCTTGCTTAATAAGCCTAATGGCTCGAAATATGTTGAAAACTTTAATAAACATTTTAAGATTGAAATTGAAATTAATAGAAATCATATCAAAATTAAAAAAAAAAATTACAAATTTAAAAAGAATTTGGTAGTCATTCGATACTCGAGGCACAACAAAGTTATATCAGCTGGCAACCCTCCTGCACTAGAAAGCACAACAAACAGCCCCGCTGACGCCTCGTCGACCTAAAATCGCTTTAGCAAGTTTTTGACACTTCGAACGACAGATAACTCCAACAAAATCGATCATAGAACGAATAAAAGTACAGAAAATTACAAAAAAATAATACAATACTAGCGATTGAGGTGAGTGTGCTACTACGCGGCGCGTGTTTACGTCGTTGTGTGATTTATAACGGTGCAAGTGGTCGCTTAGTATACCCAATAAAGTGTCGTCTCCCAGTCGAATCCTAAAGTGTGCGAAAAGCAGAAAAAAAAATTGCGAAAACGTAAAGCATAGAACGAGCTCAGTTAGAAACGGTAAATATTATGTGCTCCACAGTGGAGCACGACATCAAGTAAAATTTACAATTAAATTCAATTAAGCGTCAAAGATGAGAGTTAATTTGTGAATTAAAATGAACGCGCTTTGTTACAGCCACAGCGAGAGCACAGCGATTGTCTCAACGCCATATTCCTACAACGACATCTCGATTGTGCATAAATAATAAAGTTTTTTTTTGTAAATATCATACAATTCTCATACGTTGACGTCGTCACTCTACGTGAGTGTGTATGTTTTTGAGCGTGTTGTGTGTGTGTGTGTGTGCACAAGTCTGTGCCAACAGCGGGTCAACTTTTGGTGCTTCGCTCTGACAGTCAACAGTCGAGCAGCTTATGTGCTTCACATTAGTGCGTCTCCATCAACAACTACATCTTTGCCAGCGCCCACTCCCCAAAGTTCACAGCGTTCGCTTTTGTTTTCACTGCGCCGGTACTTCTACTCCCGTTGTCGTCATCAAGTGTTTGTTAAAGTCATGGGGCCAACATTGCTCCATACGCTCGGCGTTTGGGGAAAGGTAAGGCCAAAGCACTCTATCAGCCCAAGGGTTGCTTGTCCGTTGCACAACATACACAGACACTCTCCATATGCTTGTGTATGTGTGTGTATGCGTTTTTGCACTTACTATGTTTATATCACTGCGCGCCTAGTGACAAAACAAAAATTCACTGATGCAATTATGTATATTTTCCATATTATTTTGCACTTCCAGTTTGGCTCGTTGGTCGCTTGCAGTTAAGACAGTTTCCGGCACATAAACTGCACTCTTCCATTTCTTTTTGGTTTTTGTGCTTTGTAACATTGCTGCTGTAAACAGTTCTGTGGTTATTTGTTTAATTTATCGAAAAAAATAAACTTTGCTGGATCGCTTGCCGCATTGCTTCGACGTTCGGTTCGATTGGCCTCTTGTTATTGTTATACACAAATTTTGTTGTACAATTGTTCTAAATCCAAATACTGTGGCTATTTTTAAACAATATTTTTTCGTGCTCCGTCGAAAGTTGCATGACCGATAGCTGAACCAAAACCAATCTTTGTTATTATGCTTCTTGCACGGACTCACTCAAGCCAAATTAAATCTCGTCTTCTCTTAACATAATTTCAAAACATAAACAAAATATTTTTAAATATTTTCATATACAGAATAATAATAGATATTTTTGAAAATTTCAATTTGTTCGGCTCGTTCGTACGCACAAAGAAATAATAGAAGAAACAGAAATTGTTTTTTTGAAACAGTTCCATATCATTCATAGTGCACCATACATTTTATGATCTTTTCAACATAAATTAATATATTTTTATGCTTACATTTATATTTTTCGTTTTGTATAGTGATGGTTATTGTGACTAATGAGTGGCAAGTAAAAGATGGTGATACTATCAAGTCGACAACACCAAACATCAATATCACCAGCAACTCAACAACAACTCCTAACACTACGGCCATCCCAACTGAAACCAATACGAACTCACGGTTTTCTACCTCATCTTCGGCAGGAGCAAGTGAAACATCAGACACCTTGTCTACAATTGGGGAGGTAAAAATAAACGCAAATATAACCAGCAAAGGCAACAATACCAGCGGAGGCCTAGACAGTAAAGTTGAATCAGATGTTAAAGATTCAACAACTACAGGCATACAATCAACAAAAAATAGTAAAATAAGTTCCGAAGCCACAGTTTTATCTAAAAAGTGTCAATTGCAACAATTGACAACAGGATCAGTACCGACAGTGATCACGAATTCAAAAAGCAATAACAATTGTAATAGTGTGATTACTGGTGAGTGTCCAGTCGTTATTATGGACGTAAAGAGCAAGTCGGACGAATCAAATGGAGATACAACTCGCGAAAAACATGAGAGCGAAACGAATAGTGAAGTTCTAAGACCAGATGATCTCAGTTGTGAAGCGAATACGGACTTCGAGTTGGAAAATAATAATCTGGATTTTGCCAATTTTCTGGTCGAGGTCAATGGTGAAAATTCCAATACAAACACACTCCTCGGATCTCACCGCCAATCAATGCAAACGCCTCAGTCGCGAGAAATGACGTTGACGCCATCGGTAAAGACAACAACGCCGGGATCGATGAATTCTGTTATTAATTCGGTCCTAAGTGCGAATAGCAATGCACAGGCAGGAACAACGTTGGCAACGTCGACGACCACCGCCATGGGGAACAGTGGGGTCCTTTACCACACACTGGGTTTAACGCTTAACAATGGTGCCTTAACGCAGCAACAGTTGCCGCCGCAGCAGCAACAAATGCAGCCTATCATTAATAATAATAAAGGTTACGGTGTTGGCATAATTGACTCACAGTCGATAGTGCCCGAAAATAATACGAACACAAGTGCAAGTACTTGCGGCACGATGGTCGTCGCCACGTCAGCTGCGGAAGTGCAGCAAAGCGGTGGCAGCAACATTGACAACAGCGGCGAGGCGAAAATCATACTGCTGTGTGAAACAAATTCGCATCCCTTTCAAACGCGAACAATCCCCTTAACACCAAACATTGAGTGCAAGGTGGGTCGATTGATTGCGAAGAGTAAAGCGAACGAGGGCAATGCCATTTTCGATTGTAAAGTGCTATCACGTAACCATGCAGTGCTCTGGTACACGGACGATGGCAAGTTCTGGGTTAAGGACACTAAATCGTCGAACGGTACCTTTATCAACGACAATAAGCTGGGAAACGATCCGGCTGAGTTGCACTATGGTGATATTGTGAAGTTTGGAGTTGACGTACTTGAGAACTCACGCAAAGAAGTCCATGGCTGCATAATTGCGTTGGTGAAACTCTATTTGCCCGACGGACGTGAATCAATCTCAATAGATGCGCAGGCGCATCGTCAACAATTCTCGGGTGGCAATCGGATTACTTTCGATGAAATGCAGCGTTTAAATTCATTTATGCAGGAAGCCACACAACGCGAAAAGGTGCTTAAGCAGAAGCTGTGCAATCTACAGAATGTGCTTGACGCAACGCGCAAAAATTCTGCGCTGTGCTGGCAATCGATGATCTCCGAGGATCAGCTTTTGCATAAGATTAATTTGCTAGAAAAAAAAGTCCAGGTTATGGAAAAGAACGTGCCGGAGAACACTCTTCGTAATGAGGTAAGTTTTATTATAATTTTGACTTTTCTGATCTTAAATACATTGTTGCCAATTGACAGATTATGAAACTTTTGGACGATAAAACCGCCTATCAACTCACTGCCAAAGAAGCTTTACGCAAAGTCTACCAAGAACGTTGCGATGCATTGCAGATGCTTTCAAAGACGGAAGCTGCATACACTACATCAGAAAATGAGTGTGTCATTTTGCGTGATCAGATCATGTGTGGGAAACAGGCACTAGAGGAGGTCAATGAACGCTTACTGCAGCTAGAAACAGAGTACAATGAGTCTAAGGATGAGGCAGCTCGTGTACAACGAGAAGCCAAAGAGCAAGATGAAATTTCTCTGACTGAGTTACGTCAGCAGTTAGCTGACTCGATGCAGGAATGTGAAGCATTACGTGTCAAGGTTGCTGAAATTGAACATCAATTAGGGCAGCAGACTCATGAGGATAAATTGCAAGAGCAACAGGCATTGGCTAAACTGGATGAAGTTATAGGAAATATTGACTTGGGCATCGATGATGACGACGAGAATAATGATGAAAACGCCATAACCGCTGAAGATGTATTGAATATTCAGAATTTGTCACATGAAAAAGTAAGTGAAAACGTCGTTTTTATAGCTGAGTTACATATATTTTAATTATGATTATTCTTTTAATTAGGCCAAACCTAAGTCTAAAGAAGAAAAGGAGCTTGGTCAAAAGGTCGTACGCAAGTCTACTGTAATGAAATGGCTGCAAAGTTCAGATCTGAACAAAGGCGAGGATGCGCAAAACCTTTTGAAGGCCTTTTTGAATGCGGGTGACGAAAACGAACATGATCAAGAGCAACAAAGGTCACCCGACAGTCTGCCCCATGAAAGTCGCGAAAAGGATATTGAACGGGTGTGCACAAAGTTTTCGAGCATCTTGAAGAGCGTGCAAGTGAATTTACAGAAGATTGAAAATGAGATCAAATTGGCATCAACAAATGCAGAACACATAGTTTCAACTCTGAATGATGGTAGTGCGGTCAGCGAAAGTGACGACGATGAAAGCATCGATAGTGAGCGGGAGTTTGAGCTTGCCAACGATGAGTTTGTGTTAAAAGGGAGTGATGACGAAAAGCGTCCAATGCGTAATGCACAAGCTAGTAAAAAATATCAGCTGTTGCAAGCAAGTGTCAATCTATTGCGCGATGGCTTTAATGAGTTCTGTCAGCAACAAACAGGACAAAATCTTAAAGTCGCGATTAGCGATGAAACACAATTCCGAAATAACGGAACGCCGAAAGTGCAAAAACAAGAAACACTCGTTGATGATCATGCTGTAAATGCGAACAATTTAGAAGAATTGCCGACAGAGCAAACGCTCGAAATGTTGCAAGTGGAATGTGAATCTTGGAAGGATAAATATTCCGAACTTAATGTAATGGTAAATCAATTGCGCGAGCAAAAGGAGGGACTCGAAGAGATTATCAGCAACCAGATAAATCCTTTGACGCAGCAAAATGAGCGTATTTCTGCGGGCACATCAGAGATCAGTGCAACAGACGTGGGTCGTACGGCGATGTTAGAAAAAGAGGCTGAGCATAAGTCATCTGTTGAGCACATTGACAATGATACTGTCGGTAAAATATTTGAGGAGCAAATGCGTTCTGAGCTGGCCTCAATGAATAGTAATCAGTTGGAACAAGAGGAAGAGCTGATATTGTACAAAGAACGACTGGAACAGTCAGAGAGTTGCAATCTCCAGCTTCGCAATGAAATAAATCAACTTAAGTTGAAGCATCGCCATTCGGCACAGCTGATCATGCGTCAGGCACTGCCGATCGGCGCAGTTGCCATTGCGGCGCTAGTGTATTTGCTTTCAGGGCGATTTTAAAAAATTTAAAGAAAAACCAATGCGCAAATAATATTGAAAACGAACTGTACCTTGATTTGCGTCCGGATGGTTACGTGCGTGAAGTAGACACATTCTAACTGACACACACTCAAACACCAACGCTAAAACTTAGTTGAAAAGCTCGCTGCCGGAAACAAACAAAATTGTTGTTGTTGGCGCAAGCGTGGCATTTCTTTATTTATATTTTCTTTCGGAGGTTTTCAATCGATGACGACGACTATCATTAATTATTATCATTATATATACCTACATATTAAACCGAAACACAAAACTAATTTATAGATGAAAAGCTGCAACTGCAGCAATAACAAAATAGCGTTAGTCACTTTGCTAAACTTCTGTGAAACTTGTGTAACTCTTTATTAGAATTTATAATTTTTTTTTCGATTCTATCCTCACTCAAAATTATGTAGTAATGAACACACACTTTCACACATACGTACATATATAGAAACTAACGATTAGGAAAAACCGAACAAATTCGATCAAGAAAAAAAGGAAAAATTGAAATAAACGAAAAATTGTTACAACGTATTAAAACTTTATTTAAAAATAAAAAAAAAATAATAATACAATTTAGTTAATTTTCGATTATAAACAGTTAGAAACCTAAAGTAATTCTTTTTTTTGTCAATCAATTTTTATGTGTTTCGGATTTTGAAAATCGAAACTGGCGAATTCTGCATCACATTTGGATTGATTGACGGTTTTGATAATGAGTGTTAATGTAAAGCAAATGTAATTTATTTAAGTGTTATTTGTATTATAATTTTTATTATTTTAATTCGCTTTTTGTTTTATGACTTATGCAGTTATCGAAATTTGATTTTGACCCAATGCTGGAAAAATGATGTCTGCAAAAGTATCACGAAAGAACCCGAAGATAATTTAAAGCCATTAAATTATAATTTAAATGGAAAAAAAACGAATTATGCTGCAACGCTGCTTATGCTATATGTATAATATTGTACGAAAAAATAAAGAAAAATATATAAACACCGATCCAAAGACTACTTTATAAAATCACGAAGTTAATAGTACTATAACTTTATCGAAAGCACACAAAGGAGACAACCCCTACTATACAAGATATACATATTTCTTCATCACCTCGCAAAGACGAGTTATATTAGATATATCAGATATTTCTATTAGAGGTTTTGGAGCACAGAAGCTTACACGTTTAGTATGCTAATGAATTTTTTTCACTCCAAGCTTGCGCAAGCTTTGCGTGTAAGCAAGTATCGATATTGAATTTTCTAAAGTTTTGCTTGAATAAACTAACGCATTCGGCAAAATGATGTGAGGAGCCGTTGTACCCAAGCAAGGCATCGTTCCAATGCATCGAACTCATGACCACAATCCGACTTAACGAAACGGCAGAAAGTAAGCAAAACAGCTGCGCGCTAAATTCAAATAATTTTCATTGCTTTATTTACATTTGAAATGTAGCCGGTTCAGAAATAAATACTTGCATTTAAAATCAAATAACACCATGGAAAACTTGTTATAAATTAATTATAACGCCAGAAACGCAAAAATGTAAATTTGTGCCATTTCACTCATTATCAGCGGTCCATTTGTGGAATTTAAGCACATAATTTCGTATGCTTGTTCCGCGAACGAATAATACGAAAGCTTAAAATTAAAGTGACGTTGGTCAATGTACCTCTTCGTGATGCATAAACTACTTTGACATGGAAAGAATGTTCCATTTCCTTGCAAAATTCCATCAAAACAATGTGTCCCAAGTTAAGCGGTGTTTGCTCTCTCAAGAGAGAAATGTGTCATGAAGCGCTGACACGGAATGACACGCTAGAGCAAAATTGACTTGTCGCATGTCGCGCTGCATGCGCTGTGCGATTTTCCCGTTCCTCCAATATTAGGTAGCTTGCGACGATTTTTTTTTTATTTTGCCATTTTTGTCCTCTCTTCCCTTCACCTCTGCGTGGACACTTTTGCGTCAAAGACGCCGCTTTTGGCTTGTGTTTCAAGCCAAAATAAGCCGGTATTTCAAAATTTTAAACTGCGAATTGATTTTCTATTTTTTGAATATTTTGCGAATATTTTCGAATTACAATATGTCAAATACCAATACCTTCAGCTGGGCCGTGAGAGACCCTGTCACCAACATTATCACGTGCAGTATATGCAACAGCCAACAAATTCAGCTTCAATGCCCGACGTGTCGAGGAGACGTAATCCAGATTACATTAAGTGTAAGCGACGACAGGATACGCATAGGAATCACATTGAAATACAAGCAATATCCGAAATATACAACCGAACTGTTGAAGTTTATTGTTATGAGCCAAGTAAGTTACATACATCTATATGCATAACAAGCACTTTAACAACTTTTCAATTTACAGCACCAATTAACTTATTAAATTCGGGGCAATCGAAAAACAGTAATCCTCCGTTAAGGAAGTCCTATCAACGCAGTTCACATTTCAATGCCATACTCGCTGACCCTACCATGCCACCACCAGCACTATAGACAAATTGAACAAATTGGGTAAGCAAGATCACATTATTACACCTCTATTAGCACCCCACAACACAACACACTATCGCCGAGATTTTGACAAGCATTTCAGTTGAGTCCGAAGCGTCTTTTGTTTTCTGGTGGCAGTAAATATTTATGAATCTGTCAATATCCGGAAAGAAATACAAATTGGAAAATTAAATAATAATACAATCCGAGAACTTCGAGGAGGGACTGTGGTTTCTGCGTGACACTTTTGCGTCAAGCAGAGTAAAATTGACTTGTCGCATGTCGCGCTGGATTCGCTGGCAGATTTTCCCGTTCCTCCATTACAAGGAAGTTCGCGAATTTTGGTTCTGCCAAAATGACACTTTTGCGGCAAATACGCCGCTTCTGGCTCACTTGTGTTTCGAGCCAAAATTAGTTTCATTCGTTTATTTTTTTTTCATTTTATTTGTTTTTTTATACTGATGCGGATGGATGCTGAAATTGAAAAGCGGGTACGGCAGAAAACCCTATCACTGAATGAAAAAAGAACGCGTTGAAGCAAAAGCGCTGACGGCAACTAGTTTTGTTCGTTTTGTTATGTTTATTGTTTACTTAGAGTGTTAATTAGATGGTGTGAGTGTGTAATTTAAATTCGCGAAACAGCAAAAGAGAAATAATAATAAATATCAAGTGTTTTTTATGTCGTAAAGCAGAAGGCGACACTCAAGTGCAGTAAATAAAACATAAGAAAAATCATAACTCATTAAGTGTTAATGTGCGCGTATGAGTGCGTGTTATTTTGTGTGCGTGCGTGTGAGGACGAACCAGGACGAATTTAATCCAAATAATTACAATTTAAGGTAAATAATATTAGTTGGGCTTTGATAAAATTGATAAAATAAGTAATTACATGAAACTGCACTAAGAAAAATGTGACGAAAACAAGAAGAACAAAAGCAATGGCAATGGCAAAAGCCAGGAACAGCTGACGTATTAAACTGTAAATGGCAACGTGAACCTTGCGTCAGTCGCCACCGCGCGCCTCACGTTTCAATGTTTTTCTCTTGCCACAAGTGAACATGATTCTATGGGTCCCTCTGTGTATGTGTGTGTGTATATGTGTATTTATTATATTGAAGCAGGGGGCAGTGCCGTCGATGAGAACGGCATTACGCTTCAAGGGCGATGAACTGCAAAAACAATGCATGCCAGCGTGACCGTGTAAATGAATATCCCACGTTGATAATGATTTTTGGCACTTTTTTCTCTACATGTCTTTCATTTTACTTTTTGTTTATTTTATTTCCCAATTGCTGTTTGTCTTCTTCGCTTTACAAAATCAGAAAAAGAATTGCGAATAACCAAACTAAGTAAAAACAACAAAAAAAATAAAACGTCGTCGACGCGTCTTTTGCTTTGCTCTTTTTACAATTTTGCATGTGAATTTTGCTATGATTTTTATTTTTTTATGTTCCCTTAACGTTCATAATTATTTCGTTTGTTCACGTTTTGTTAGTTTGTTGTCATAAATTGTTGCTTGCCTTAGTTGGAGGGTCTGAGTGTGCTGATAACTGCTGAAAGCGTTGTTATGCGATAAATAAAAGCAAATATTTTCACGCCACATTTGCGCGACTTCTCAAAATGCGCGTTAATTGGGTCATTGGAGAGCTTCGCACTCGATAGAAATCGTTGGGTACTGTACTCTTCTCGATGATGCGTTGTACAGTTAGTCATTGGCAACAACATTGCCCTTCTGTATGTCCGTCCGTTCGTCTGTCTGACCATTCGTTCCCCAGTGCATACAGACATGTGTATATTGTAAAACTCACACACACACACATTTTAACAAGCTCATACGTTACGAAGTCGGTTGTTACTGCCTCAAACTGCAATCATTTTTACGCGCGCTTCATCGAAAAGATATTAAATCATGTAATTCTTAGTAGTTTCGCACTCTTTTGTTTCTTGTTCAAATATATGTATGTTTGTATGTGTATACATAAAGTTCATCCAAAGTCGTCGAGCTCTATTCATGTACGTTATATATAACTGCATTCTATTAATGGATGACTGTGCTTTGTGTATTAAATTTCTGCACAATCGATCCAATTTCAAGTTTTAATAAAAATAACTCTTTCTTTAAGCTTTGAATCAACTAAAAAATTGGTTACGAGGTTTCCACAAGGGTAAAGTGAAGTAGTTTGAAGTATATCAGTAAAATATGATCGTATTTAATACTCGTTGTCTGCCCAGTAATTCTATATGCATTGATAATGAAAACAAATGTGATTTGCACGTTTTTGTGCAGTTTCACAACATGCTAAAAGTTATTATTCTGACAATTAAACAATAATTATTTAATAATGTGTCATAAATATGCAATTTTAGTGCAAGCCGGCCACTCTGGTTGTTTTTGTGTCGGCTTGGCTCATTAAATTTACATTGATTTCTTAAATTTGTTGCAGGCATTAAAGCAATGTTTATTTGGCCCCAAAGTCGTCATACTATTTACATATTGACATTGCGATTGTTTTCATTGTTGTTTGAAAAGTGCCACATTTCCAATTATTGGAAAGTAATCATTACGTCGACTTCTATTTGACTTGCTGTGCGCGCAAATAGCGTGACGTGCTTTTTGTTAGTAGCATTAACTACTAACATATTTGCGTCTTATCAGTCGTCAATAAATACAACTTTGTTTGGTATCAATGATGTAATGCCCGTTAATGCTCGTTTCGAGTGTTTGAATGTTTGTTTTTTATATTTGCAAAAGATTAGAAACGAAGTGGCAAAACATTGTGAAGAAATAAAACTCGCAAATTTTATTATTACTTTGCCTTTTTTATACACGTTTTTGGTTTTTGCTTATTCATTTATTGTTGCGTCTGCGTCGAACAAAAGATCAACGGTTCAATGTACCAGTTTTTGCGAGATATAAGCGATATGAGATCAACGCAGAAATGAATTGTATAGCATATTCACTTACTCACTCACTCACTCTTTCACGCATGCATTGACTGCGTATGCGACGTAGTAATGCAACTGTCACTTCACTGATTTAGCGTCCTTGTTACACTTTTTAAGTCTATGTCAGTCAGAGTGTATTAAAAATGGAGCAACGGCAACAGCAACAACAACAACAACAACAAAACAAGCAAAGAAAAACAAAGTTCGACGTCTTTAGCAACAATCAAAAACAATTCATTAATCTTTGCCGACCGACTGACTCTTTGTTCATTTTGTTCTTTTATCTTAAATAAATAATAATGAATTTCAATATTTTGCTGCATGCGCACAATTTTTTTATTTTAAATAAATGGCGCATGAAAAAAAAGCAAAACAAAGCATTCTGTTCCCAACTGATAAAAAACCACATGAAACTAGTAATTCTCTAATAAATGTTTATGTTGTCGTAACTTTTTGTCATAATTTCCAGACCATTGATTATATAAAACATGTTTTTCTAATGAACATTAATGTAAAAAATAAAAAAACAATTCTTGTTAACAAGTTCGCCATGAAATTTGTAATGCATTAAAGGAGACCACTTCAAGGTCTTAATATCGATAGTAACTTAAAACGATAGCACTTTGAAGCGGATTTACAGTGTTACCTTGCCAACATCGTTCATCTTGTCCTAGGGCCAGTGATGCCGTATCTTTGCTTTTCCACTTACCCTCAACAAGTCGTCTGCGCTCAAAATCGTTTAAGGGTTTATTTTGTTGTTTTATTTTTCAAAAGAAATTCCGCGAATACAAAAGCAGCAAAACAACATGCGGTCAACAAAGCCGCCCCTTTGTCTGTTGCATTATTGTATATTAAGTACATTTTAATGCCGTATTGTAAGAAGTAATTTGCTACCTGAAATCTAAAAGAGTTTATGACCTGCTCAACAATTATGTTGGCTTAACGCACTCTTTTTGTAGAAAATTTTAAGCTTCGGTTGTTAATTTATAGCAATTCTGAAGTAAAGAATGTTGCTTTATCTTTGCGCTTATCTTTGTTGTTTTCTACATTGCCATTTTTATTTGTATATTTTATTTTTCTTGCAATTTACGCGCCTTTTAGGTAAATCATGAAATGCTTATCAAAGAAACGCCTAAAGCGACTTTGTCCAGTGGGTCTATACAATGAATGACTGACTAGCTACTTGCTTGTATAATAACTTACGACGTCGTGATTTAATACCAATGGCTAACAGAAATTATCGGAGAAAATAAAAAACTAAAACAAACAAACGCGTGTTTCTCATGAAACTATGATTTAGTTATCAACTCTTGGCAACGCAATTATTTCCTTTATTGTTGATATTTGTCTGTATAAAAAATTCTTTTGCAGAATTTTATGATAAAGCGTTGTTTTTCGTCTTCTAGTAGGCAAGTACTATATGAGGTATAAAAACCTATCTCAAATATTATTGTGCGAATAAACGTTACTTGTAGATACCATATATTTTGTACAAGGTAGCAAGAGTTTTAATATTTTCGAGTTTAGGATAAATAATTGGCTTTTGTACATTTCAAGTTTGTTTAAATTTGTTTTGAACTTGTTTAAAATAACACTGCATTTATGAAACGAAAATAATTTATTTGTAGCCTTTGAAGTAAAGAATTTCTTCCGAATTTAGTAGTAACGAATAAAGATTAAAGTTGAAAACTTTGCTAAAAATTTATATGCTCACAAATCAACAATTTTCAATTAAAATTCCAATCGATAGTTGTAGAAAGTATTTTTGTTGTTAAAACGCATGTTTTTTTCGCTAATCTTTCGATTATTTTATATAATTATTTATGAGTTCAGTTCAATTACTTATAAGGTTGGAAGTCTTAACTTTTACGCAAGTTTTCAATCAAATTGTAAAAAAAATGACCTTCATGGCTCAAAGCACACAAACAGACAAACACACACACACACAAACATATCAATAAATAATTACTTTCACATTTATTTTTTCACACATATAAAATGTGTTTGTTAATCAATTTCAGCAGTTGAAATTCTCGAGAGAAATAATTTATTGAATTAAAAGTTAATTAACAGAAAAAAAGGTCACTAAACTGAAATTGAGTTATTGTTGTTGTTGTTGTCTTGATAAACTGTCAAATCGTTTTTGGCAAACAACGAAAACAGAAATCATTTTAAATGTGAAAAACGTAGGAAATATATACAGACATACATATATCTATATATATAAGAATCACTTAGCTTCGAGTTGATACTGTCTATACTAAATACTAAGAATAAATTTTCGCTTTTGTTGCACGTTCTAATAAAAAAGTTTTCTGACTCATCAGCCTTAAAATCAAAACGCACAAGAATCCAATTGGACGAACCAAAAAAAAAATGTCAAGGATTCACTTATGTACTTATGAACAAGTGTATTTATACATATTTTTTTCTTTGTTTTTCTCGTTTGCCTTATTTTTCAAAATTGTTGACAACAATTAACACGAAACTTGTACTGTGACGTCACAAAAGCATGAATGAATGATTAAATGTAAAAAAGAGACAAAATAAGAAAAAGATAGTACAAAAAAACATGTTTATTTTGTTTACTAAATGGCAAAGAAGCCAAACAATCAAAACAAAAAATTAAAATCGCTTACGGCATTCATAAAAAACAAAATTTGTTGATACAAAAATATAAATAACATTATATATAATTGTATGAAAAATCACAAACAAATTCTGAGAAAACAAATGCGAGACATGTTTAACTGAAATTGTTAATAACTAAAGTCGATTTTATGCTTTGTTCGTTGATTACAATAACAGAAAAAAATACAAAACGATTGAAAAAACATGAAGTGAATAACTCACTTAGTCAATTATTGTACTGTTGCAAAAAGAGTATATTAAGCTTGTCATGAAGTTTGCAACGCAGTGAAGGATTATTTCCGACTATATAAAGTATATATATTCTTGATCAGCACGAGTTCAAATAACGATGTCCGTCTGTCTGCTTCAATGCGATTTCCGGCCAGAGTTTTAAAGTTAGCAGGCAAAAAAATTTAAACGCAGAAAATTTTCTTCTCCTTGCAGGTATTTGGTATGAAATTCAGTTTGATCGGATTATAGCATATAGCTCCCATAGGAACGATCGTTCAAAAATGATGTTTTTTGCTTAAAAAACCACTTATTTTAGAAGTTATCGACTCAATATTTTGCACAAAAACTTTTTTGACATCAACAAAGATACCGTGCAAAAATGGTCAAGATCGGGCTACTATAGCATATAGCTGCCCCATAGGAAGGTTTCGGTCAAAAATTATGTTTTTGCTTGAAAAACAGCGTGTTTTTGGAGTTATCGACTCGATATTTTGCACAAGAAAAAATTTTTTGACATCAACAAAGATACAATGCAAAAATGGTCAAGATCAGGCTACTATAGCATATAGCTCCCATAGGAACGATCGGTTAAAAATACTGTTTTTGTTAGAAAAAACTTTTTTGTTCTTGAATATAAGCAAACCAAACTTTGCTATTACGTGTTTTTATTAATGCCTGACTAAAATCCAGAATTTTATAAAAATTGGACATAAGGGCGTGGTACCGCCCATACAACTAAAAACTTAAAAATGGTACTTCTCTGTGAACAGACGAGACACAAGATTGAAAAATGTAGTGAAGTTTGACTACATTGCCTTCTTAAAGACAAATTAGAAAATGGGCGTGGCTACGTATATGATTCTTATTGGAAAATTAAGAAAGGATTTTCTAATAAGAATAATCTAGGAAAACATTTTACAAGAGTATATAAGTTTCGGCATAGCCGAAAATAGCTCCCTTACTGGTTGTTGTTGTCTTTATAAAGGTTGTATTATACGTACATATATATTTTTGTGTGTATACATGTGCGTATGCACATATATTATGTGTGTGCAAATGTAGATAGATACAGATGTATAGATACATTATCAGTCAAACGAATATGCGAAATAAACAAACAGTTTCCAATTGAGCAGTTCTTTGTTGTTGTTGTATTTTCTTTGTTTTAAATTTTCCAAAATAATAATAACAAATTGAATACTTGTTTTGTGTTTTTACTTGCTGTTGCTAGCCTAGCATTTCTGTCAATTAGAAATTGAAAACAATTACGAATTTAATTAAACACGATCACAAGCTTTGAAAGTTGTTTTTGTTCTGAAGAACATGTTTTTTTATTTGTTATTGTTTTTATTTGCTTGTCTGTATGCCACTTTTGTCTGTGGTACCCTTTAAGTAAACTGTGATCACCGTTGCGACGTTCCGAGATCGCCTCATTCAGATAACACAATTCGCACAATTGCCGCCGACCGGCAGTAAATGTAAAAGCGTAAATTTGTAATCGACACACGCCCAACATTTCAATTATGCTTCGATCTGTCTCAGCTAAATTGAAAGTACAAACATATATATTGTTTTTTCTTTTTTTTTTTGTATTTTTTCTTTTTTAAATTTGTTTGTTTTTTACTTCGGTAAATGTGTTTTGCACATTTTACTTATTCATTTTATTGCCTTTGACATCATTCGATGTATGTATATATGTTTGTATGTACGATTATATGCCAAGGAAAAATACAAAATTTTTTATAACGATCGCTTTTCATTTGCCATACAAACGAATCATGTGCGTTCAAATGTTTAATGATTTTGAATTAAAAAGTTTTGCATCAGCAATTTATTTATATTTGACCTATTCAGATTTAAAACTCAAAATTTTCCAAGTGCTAACATATAACTTATGAATGTAATATTGATATTTGATATATACATAACTTTTTCAGTTGCTATATAAAATTTTGTAAAATTATTGTGTTGTAAATAAGCACGTTCATTAATATGCCGTTCTATATAATATTCTGTCTATCTGGAGTAAATCAAACGTTGATCTAAGATTAAATATCACCTCGAGAGGACAGACTGAGCACAAATGTCTCTACTTGACATTCATTTATTGGCAGGCCGTTTAGAATGCTTATGGGACTCACGGTAGTTATTACGTTTTTTCCATGTATAGTTTCCCAATTCTATAAGTACATTTTATGAACTCTTGTGAATTAAATCATACTCAAATAACATATCTTTCATCTCTCCGATTTATAATTGTTTAAGAATTTGTATTTTATTACAACTTTTAATCATGTCTGCTCTTCGTCTCTGAAATCTCATGTTAAATACGCTTAAGAAGCTATTTTTCTTATTTATATGAATCTTATCTTTATTATACATAGTACAGTCAGCATATAAATCGCACGTTCGATTAACACTTTCGAAAGTGTCAACATTGCCAAAACAAAATAAATAAATAAATGACGAAAGCAACGAATCTGAGACTACGCATGATAATTAATAAACACGTTTAAGTCTGATAGGGCCTTTCGCACACATACAGACACACATCGGCGTATTTCGTATCTATGAGACATGAATTAATAGTTGATAGTTTTAAAATGGAACAATAGTTGTCAAGTATACAAGTTCCTTTAGAGCACCTGTCTAGAATACAAATTTATTGAGGCCCACACGTATGCGAACTCGGACAGGCACACGCGATAATATTTGATTATTGCAATGCGCCACACTGTGTCAACGCATATTATAACTAAAACATTCATACAATGGATATGGTTTGACTTTCTTTGTTGGCTGATGATTATTTTCTTGCGGTTGAGTCATTCATTACAGTCTACACTTGCGTCGATTTGAGTTCTTTGTTGCTGTACTAACATACATGCATATATGCGAATAATGACTTACTTAAATGCTGTTGTTGTTCTTCTACATATTCTTTTACATATAAACAACGTCAAAATGCAACAATAACAATACCACAAAATACAATAAATATCTAGCTATCCATATATTTATCTTTCTTCCTTTCTTTATTTCATTTCTCTCTTCATTTCATTTCAGACAATGAATAAGGAAAAAGTTTCAAATACACAAAATGCAAATAAAGCAAAAAACAAAGAGCATAAATTAAACGGAACCACAAAAGAAACTAGTGATAAATCAGGTCAGTAAACCAAGTACGTACTAAATGGAGTTCTAAATATTAGACCCTTGACGAATTTTGGTTTTTATTTTTCTTTACATATATATATATTCAAATAAATAGTTTATAAATACATACATATATTTAAATTATATCTTTTATCCACAAAGTAATGAGTAATAATTAATAGCTTAAAGACCACTCGATCAATGCTGACCTTACCTCAACTCAGAACATAAGTTCATGTGTTTCTTGTGATGGATCGAGCAGTTTCTCAATCAATTATCTACAAAAGAATATAAATTACAATTTTCAGTTTAAGATCAAATTTAAAGCTTGAATGGAGACAGATAACCAAATATGTAATTTTTCGAGAAATCCTTTGACATATGCAATCAGACGAAAATATTTCAACTATTAACTCAATCGATACGTTCAAAACTATTAAAAACATAAAAATTATCAAAAAAAAAAAAATGTTTTTACTTTCTGTTATGAAACATCTTGTACGTGGCCTTATCAAATAAATGTCCAGTGATTATAATTTATAATTAATAGTAATTGATTGAGGTACGCTGTATAATATGTCCTGCAACATGATCGATTCGTGTTTAGATAAACTTTACTTTTTTTAGCTTCGACGATTTTGTTTAAAAATGTTTTACGAATATATAGAAACTTATTTTTTATATAGTTAACCCTTTTTAAAACAATCACACATCATTAATCAGTCAGATCAGTATTTTTTTTTACCACTTCGAAAATTCATTTAAAACATCTGACGATTTTTTAACACTTCCACATCAAAATACAGTAATATTTTGCTGATAAGGTACCCAAAAAAGGTCAAGTTGTTATTTTTTTTTTTTTTTTTTTTAGAGCACGAGATGTGTTTTATACCTCGCGTTTTTTGATAAGCGAAACTTTCTGTGTGCAAATAAAATTAAATATATTATTTTTTTCTTTTTGGGGTTTGTTAACCTGATTATTTTTTTGGCAAAAAGTTTATTCAACTTTTTTGCTCTGTTGTTTATAAAACAAGAAGTATGCAAAGAATAGTGATATTCATTTTATTTGGATATATTTGAATAAGTTTTTAAGTCAATTTACTTATAACTTAACATAGATTAGATAGTGTTCATATTTATGTTTCTGTTGTGTAGGTTAGAGTATCAATTCGATTTACAATGCTATCTTATTGGTGGGATTTTTTCAGAATATGAAACAGGTGATTGTCAGGAGCTATATTAAACAGACCTTGATTTTTAAGTTTAGGTTATGTTTTGTAGTTATTTATATTATCCTTAATGAATTATGTACTAACATTGTTTCATTTATTCTTCAACTAATTACAGTTAGTCTACTTAACAAAAAAGATGACAGTAAAGAATACGATCTGGTGCCGCCGGACGGCGGTTGGGGTTGGTTGGTACTATTTGGTGCCACAATGGTTAACATACTTATACCAGGCACGATTAAAAGTTTTGGTGTGCTTTTTGTAGAATTTCTCGAAGCGTTTGAAGCTTCAAAAACAAAAGCATCTTGGATTCCTGCGTTATGTTATTTCCTATATAGCTCATTGGGTCAGTATAATTAATTTGTAAAATTTAAACAAAAGAGAATAAAACTTATTAAATAATTGTTTTCATTCGCAGGACCTGTTTCAAGTATTCTCTCTGTAAAGTATTCGTACCGCACAGTGACGCTGCTGGGTGGTGCTTCCGCATCGCTTGGTATGATCATTTCATATTGGGCATCATCTGTGTCATATCTGTACCTAAGGTACGTGCGTTGCTTAAATTCGTTTGATCAGTTATATTATATTTATTTGTTGATTTCTTTTAGTTATGGTGTGCTTGTTGGCATCGGCGCGGGTTTGTCGTTTCCGCCGACCGTGTATATAGTAACTTCGTATTTTGTCAAGCTGCGTGGCCTTGCCAATGGCATCTGTATATCGGGCAGTGCACTCGGGTCGATTATTTTGCCGCCCGTATTGCGTTTTCTGCTTGAGGAATATGGCTATCGTGGCGCTGTGCTCATCATGGGTGGTATTACGCTCAATGTATTTGTTGCAGCCATATTCTATGAGCCAGTCGAACAGCATATGGTGCGTGTGCCACGTGCACGTCAAGCACTCGAGGACATACCCGAAGAAGAGGACATTGGCATTGTGCTGAAATTTGAGAATGTTGACGAAACTGGCGAAAGTAGTGTGGTTGGCGGCGACGGCAACGGCGATGGACTTCTAAATGAAAAACAGTTGGCGCCATATCATTCACCTCCGTCCACACTCTCACCCGAGTTGCCACACTATTTGGATTCTGATGATAAGCAGCAATTTGTGCGTAGCGCCTCGGCTGCAGTTGTGCAAAATTATTCCAAGCAAAATGATGATTATCTGTCACACGCGCGTACACGTAAGATTAGCACACCGGTGCGTTTGCCACAACGTAATCAGACTTTTACGCCCGGCCAATTAAATTCGCAATCTTCGCTGTATGCCGTGCCAGAGGGTGGTCGTTCAAGCAACAAATTAACGTTGCGTAATAATTCACGAAATCGTCTCTCACGCCGTTCACCATCAACTAGCAGTTTCCAGTACATGAGTACACCGTTCCATGGCAGTACGCTATCCTTCCAGCCCAAAGAGTTTTCGTCACATCTATCATTGCGTTCGGCTGGCACAGGCAGTGCCGTCGGCGGTGCCGGCGACTGTCCGTTGAATGAGACAGCCGCAGCAACAGGCGCGGCGGCCAAAGGCGCTGCAACTACAAAGGCAGAGACAACCGAACGTTCCAAATTCTTTGATCTAACTTTACTTAAGGATCCGATGTACTTGGTCATTTTAATATCTAACTCAACGAATGCCATAAGCTACACAAATTTCATCATTTTATTGCCCGCTTTTGGCATGGCTCTTGGCTTTGATAAATCCATGTCCGCATACTTGCTATCCATCGTTTCGGCAACGGATCTAATCGGTCGCATTGGCGGTTCGGCGCTCTCCGATATGGCTTTCATACCGAAGACTTGGTATTTTGTTGGCGGCTTATCCATATCTGGTGTCTCACTAGCGCTCTTGCCACTTGCCCACAGCTATGGTGCAGTCAGTTTCTGGTGTGCCGCTTTTGGTTTAGCCTCGGGCGTCTATGTGGGCATCACAGCTGTCATTATGGCGGATATGTTAGGCACAGAACGTCTGACTTCATCGTATGGCATTAGTTTATTTGTAAATGGCATTTTACAGCTGATTGGTCCGCCATTGTGTAACTATTGGACGGAGGCGGTGAATGACTACAATCCACTCTTCCATACACTCGGTCTAACACTGTTGGCCGGTGCAAGTCTTTGGATTTTTATGCCCTTCATTAAACGTCGCAAAGCAAAGGCGGAAGCGGAGAACGAAGACATCGACGAGGAGGCGGCAGATGTATATTAATTTAGTTTAGGTGTCAAATAGTAGACAGTATATAATATACCAAACGACACATGACGGACGAACCATATAAAACGGCAATTCGCCGGTTGGACAGACAAGAAAACATAAGCGTACAAAGCGCGCAAAAGGATGAAGCGTTCAATTCTTAAAAAAAAAAGAACACAAAAAAAAAAAAATAATAATAAATTACATATTTTGGTAATGTAATGTATTCAGATCAATCAAGAGTTTGTATTGATGGATCAATTTGTTGTTTTGTTTCTTCCAGCAGCTTTTTTTAAATTAATTATTATTAGATAAGTCCCTAAAATAATACGATTACCCATTACTTAAATACAAAGTTATCAATTTAAGTTCAAATAGTGAATAATAAATATTTTTTGTATAAATATTCAATTTAAAATGTATTCATTTAAAACAAAAACAAAAAAAGAAACAATTTCGAGTCCCATTATCATTCTCGATTATAAGAAGAAAACATTAATCTCATCATGGTGAAATTTTAGTTCCTTGAACCGTTAAGCAAAGCGAGTTCAATACAAAATTATTTTTAAAATGCTTCTTTTATTTGGATTACATAGATTTATCAAAAATAATTTGCATGCATATTTAATATTGATCACTATAAAATATATCGCTTTATTATTGAGCAATTCGTTTAACTTGTTGCTTTAATCTTTGGCTTTAGGAACCCCTTAGTACGAAGATATCGAACAATAAATGGCGCAGAGCCAAGCGTTATACTAATTCGAAGTGGTGCAAAAACTTTGTGGACAGCATAGGCGACGACAAATGTGCTACCGGTGGCAATTTTTTCGGAAAACGCTGAATTTGATATACCTAGGAATTCCATAATGGGTGCCATATTTACTCCGCTGAAAAAAAACAAGAGATACCAATTCAACGTTAATATGTTGTTTTTTGTTAAATGTGATAACAAAGATTAGTAAAACACATTTATCTAGTACATGCATAGGCATCGAGCTATTATAGCAAGCTATAGTTATTTTTAAAAAAAGACGTACCTCGAAATAAGAAGGTAGAAGCCACCTAGCGAAACTAAAGAAATGCCTACATGGAAGGCTACAATAGTGGCTCCATAGTCTTTGAACGCACGCTTTAGCTGATCTTTCTTACTAAGCTTCGTAGTGTCAGTTGATTCGGCAGCAGCTGTTGACTTTACCGGTGGTTCAGTAGAGGCCGGCGTCGTATTTTGTTGTGTGCTAAAGTGACGTTTGATTATAGTAGCAGAATTGTTGTTGTTACCTATGAAATGCATATTATTTATGTTTGTTGCATAGAGACGCAGTAATGTGAACACATACACATTGCTATTAGTAAACATGCAGCACAAAATAAGTCAAGTGAGCAAATCATACGCATACAAATTATAGTGCAAGCAATTCGATGTGCCGCCTACCTTTGTTTGTCAGAGTGGCATTCTGATTGTAGACCACCCATTCTGCACGTACTTTTTCACGCAGTTCATGATAATGCGAACTTTGCAAGTTCTGCGACATAAACTTGTACTCTTGGGACCACTGACCGCCCGGCATATTTAAGTGTGAGAACTTATGCATACCGCCAAATGGAGTAGGCACATTGCTCTGCATAACCGAATTTAGGCTAACAGCACCAAAGCAATCGTAAGATTGGACGTGGGGATCGTGTCCGCCATAGGTGCTATTAGCATTCAATGCGGTTAAAGTGTTGTCAGCTGTAATATCAATTGTCGATACGGGTGCTTGTGAGAGCACTACAGAAGCTGAGATATCACGCGAACGCAACGGCGAAAAGCGTGTTGTCTCAGCGGCATCTACATTATTCGGCAGCGGGAGCACAGTTTCCACAGCAACTTTATTTTGCAGACCAGCACTTGTGTGGAGATGGCACAGAGCCAACGGGGTGCAATCTGTAAGGGAGAACCACAGAAATTTATGGACTTTGAATATAGGAGCATCATCTTTGTGCATGTACACACTTGTATACTAAATGAAATGCGTAACAAAGCGCAAATCAAGAACTAATTGAGTTAAATTTAACAATAAAGCAGCAGTATCTTTTGACGCAGTCACAATTAAACGTATACCGAATTGAGACATTAACGTAAATAGATTCGTACTCAATATGACCTTTGCTTTAGCACCGCTTTATGCGTATGTGTGTTCAATAATTTTTTACCTTTGTATTTAATCAAACCCAATGCTAAATTTTTACCAGCAAGACGGTTTGCTGTGTTAAGAATTTTCCCTGAATTTATTAACATATTTATAGTTTTTTATATTCCACTTTTGACAAAAACTGAAAACAATACTTTTT